>CAJNDV010002002.1:68256-82495 GCA_905221635.1 Symbiodinium sp. CCMP2456
ATTATAGCATTTAACTAGCCCTAGCCGGGCGGGGCGTTCGACCGGGCCCCACACCCGGCCAGCGGTGTGCAGGGACTGCAAGGGTGCGGCAGCTCCCTGTGGGTAGGGCTACACCATGCCAAGATTCCGAGCACTTGCAATCGTTCTGAAAACAAGTCCACCTTGGAGACAATCAACAACCGTGAGAATGTCGTCCTCAAGCCCACACAAGATCTGCAAGAAGGCAGCACGCCAGAACCTCCAAAAAATGCTACATGCGTACCGCCTTCGGAGAGGGAGCAGGAAACTGGGACGAAAAACGACTGGGACACCAAGAGAAGAGAGCGAGAGAGTGCGCGTGCGCATTCTGCTTTCGCACAATCTGCAGATGCAAAGGAGCCGAAAATATTTTGACCCTTGTCTGTCCGTGACATAGACAAACAACTTGTTGGATCACTATGCGTCTGTATATGCGTGGGTGCGTATATATATATATACACACATGTCTGTATGTCAGTATGTCTGTATATGTGCGTATATATGTATATATGTATATACGTATATATGTAAATATATATATATGTATATATATATATATATTCATATATACATTCTTATATATATCTATACATACATATTGACCTGGCCATGTGGTGTAACAGTAGAGGTTGTTCTGTGTTACAGACTCCTGTGCATTATTGCTTTTGTTCTTCATTCCTGATTTGCCATCATTGTGCGTCGCTCTTGCTGCAGTCTACGGTATACTGCCAGGCAACATTTTGCATAAAGCCTACACCCCGAAAGCCCTGCCCTAAAACCAAAACCACTAAACCCTGAGCATCACTTCAGGAGCTTTGCTGCAGGGTCCTGGATACGGAGGAAGTGCACGAGGCACAGGCCGCAAGCTCGGTAAAGTGCACCAAAGTCCAGGCCTCCAGGCCCATGTGGGTCTGGAGGTTTATTGGCTTAGTTTAGGCTCTTTCGGATCCTGGTCGTGGTTTCCAGGGGGGCAAGGGTCTCGGTTGCAGGCGTTGTCTCGACATCGATGAGAGACAACCAGTAGCCTTGCAAATGCTAGCATATTGCAGTTACCATGTCTCGAGGCCCTTTTGGCCCACAGCTTTGCTAAAAATGCCGTTGCGGCCGCACTGTGCTGACAATGTTGGCAGAGCGCATCGCAGGCATGATGGACAGTCTGAAGGATGAGATGGTTTCAATGTGGCGAGATCAAGAACAACGTGGCTGTTTGATCACCGAGCTGCACGACCAGCTGAAGACACAAACGATGAAAGTACAAGACTTGGAGAAGCAAGTTGAGGAGCTCAAAGAGTTTCTTGCTTCTTTGCACATTCCACACACTCCGGACAGTCAAGAGACACGAACCCCGCCATGCCAAAGATCGCCAGAGCATTCCGAATCTGACGGTGAGGCCGCAGAGCCTGGTCCTCCAGCTCCTGGACGAAGGATGCTTGGGGACACCGCCAGCAAGATGAGGAGGAGCAAGACGAGTAGACCAAGATCTCGGGCAACAGATCTTGGAGTAAGTCCAAGAAGTGGCCAAGTTCCTCCTGCAACTTTATGGATTGAAGCAAGTGCCGATGCTCCTTGATGACCCGATGACAGTGTGCAAAACCCGAATTCAGGAGATGTGAAAAACGCTGCGAAGAAAGGGTTGCCAACATCAGTTTTGCAATCGCCACCGAGATTCAAAGTGGATCTTCCTATATTTGATTGTTTGCTCCTCGTGTGAGTGTTTTCCGGCACTCCGTTCCTGAAGGACGAAGTCAACATCCTCAATCATATCCCTGATGGGTTACTACAAGGGGGTACTTTACGGGTTACTATAGGGGTTCACTGAATCCAGAACCCCTTCGTTCGTCCGACAAAGTTGTATCATTCGTGTATTCGTGTTTAACCCTAACATACCCTGACCATAACCATGAGGAATCACTAGGGTTCATATCATATCTCGACTGAACTTCCGAGGTACCCCGAGGAGTCTGGAAATGCAAGAAGTGCAAGCACCACAATCCTCCCGGCAAGCTCCAGCCTCAGTTGTGTCAAGAGGGCAGATGGCTTCACAGCTCAGGGCTGGGAGGGGTTAAGGTTGTGGGATCGGGTCTCGGGTAGTGTTGATGGTCTATGGGTCTTAGGGTCTGAGTTTTATGAGTTGACATGAGCTGGGTTAGTCTTTAGGGTTTGGGCTTGGAAGTTTCAGGGTCATGGATTAGGGCCTCACGGGTTTAGGTTTTTTGTGGCTTGGGGTGTAGGATTCAGGATGTTGGGTTCGGTTGATTGTGGGCCTAGATGCTCAGTAGCATTGACATTAACATTTCTTGTTCCACGTGTAACACATCTCGGCCGTGGCTAAAGGTGTTGACACGCTTACACGAACACTTGAGTAACCAATTGTGTTTAAGTGCATCATATCACGATGAAAACACCCTGCGAGCCCTTCTCTCGGGAACCTGACATGCAACAGTGGTAACACTTGAGATAAGGATAACATGTCGGTTTTAGTAGTCATGGAAACAACAGTAAGACTAAGCAGAATATGTATGCATATATACATATATATATATATATATATGTACATGTATTGTTTCTACTCAGATGAATCACAACTTGGTTGAAGGCGCATGGAGAAGCTGGTTTGCTCAAGCTGCGGTGCCCCGAAGCCCAGCAGCGCACCGAGACCCAAGGATGACAAGGCCCCGGAAATCGCGAAGACTCCCTGTAGGGTTAGGGTGAAGGTTTTAGGGGTCTGGGGCGCTAGGGTCAATAGCGTTAGAGGGTTTAGGGCTTGGGGCTCTGGTGTTTAAGGGCTTTCGGAGCTTCCATCAGGTGTCTGTGTGTGTAATCTATATTTCAGAAGGTCCGGTGAAGCTTCTACTACTACTGCTACTACTACTACTACTACTCCTACTACTGCTGCTGCTACTACTGCTACTACTACCACTGCTACGACGACGACGGGGAATACGACGACTTCGACTGCGACTACGACTGCTACGGTTACTGCAGCTGCTGCTATTACTACCACCACCACCACCACCACCACCAGTACTACTAGTGTTTCTTCTCCGGTTAGCGCTTCTTTGCGACTGCTACCACCACGAATGCTTCTACTGCTCCTTCTTCCCCTACTGTCTCTTTGGTATGTATTGGTTTTGCTGTTGCTGCTGCTGCCGCTGCTGCTGCTGCTGCTGCTGCTGCTGCTGCTGCTGCTGCTGCTGCTACTGCCACTACACCTACTGCCATTGTTGTCACTGTGACTATTGTTGAAGATAAATTCTGGGCTACTCTCGCTTTTACCTCCGATTATCTCTTGGACAGTGTTTAACTACTGCTACTACCAGAGTCATCACCGGTCATCACACCAAAGCCACCGCCGACACTACTTCCAGACCGGCTACAACAGCACTCGCATCATCAGCAACAGAAACACTGCAGGCGGCAGCAGCATGAGCTGCATTATTGCACAACACGAGAGACATGCTCATCAGTTGTAATGATGTTACGATTCAGTCGCGCGCAATCAAAATCATATCACAACTTATGAAAACAAGTATCGTTGGACTCTTTCCTGATGTTGAAACAATGGCCACACCCATACAGCAACGACACGAGTACTAGTATCAAACTAGTTAGTAGTTACTACGTATTGTCATGTAGGCAATGCAGGCGATAAGAGCAGGCATCGCGACGAGAACGCAACGACGTTTAGTTGCAAACAGCAAGATTGCATCTCGGTATCCTCGAGTATCTCACGCCAACCATGCATACCCTAAACTAAACCCTAAACCCTAAAGCACGTGTCACCTGAAGGACCAGGATCATCCAGGCCTCACCGTGGTGGTGGCAGACTCCTTCCAGGCCGTCTCCCGGACTTTCGAAGTAAAAACAAGTAGACGAGTCCCTCAACCCCAAACTCCCAACTACTCGTACCCATAGGCCCCATAGTAGTTCCTTTTTGTGTCTTATGTTTAGGATCCTATTAGGTAATCCCGAAAAGGAACTACTATGGGCCTTTGGGTAGACCCTAAACCCTAGCACTCCTTCTAATGGGGTTGCTGGGCTTGAGAACTCTGGCTCTCTCGATTGGGTTCACAACAGTGGTTGACAGATCATTGACACCGATATCCGGTTTTGGACGTGTTTTGAAAAGTGCGACCATTATTTTTCATGTGTCGGTTTAAGAGGTGGCAACCATAAGATTGGATAGTCGTGGGAGCTGCTGGCTTCCAAGAAGCTTTGTCATCCTGGCAGTTTGCGTATGATCGAAACATGAGACAAAACTGTTTAAATGAGTAACATGACAACTCGCATTGATTACTATTCCCGAAGACATGGTGCAACGTATGCCCGCCAGCAGGAGCTTGTCATCGACAGTGACAGGGACGTCTTCCTGGATGTGTACGCAGACTGGTGCGGTCCATGCGTGGAGGCGCAGACTGCGAGACTGTGCGCTTTGCCGGTGAAGTCAGGAGCTTTGGAAGAACATAATAATAATGATAATAATGATAATAATAATGGTTTAACCATACTGCATGATGGCGCTGGGAACCCCGCTCCCAAACCACTGTATACGTAGAAACTCGAGCCCATGGCAGGCGAAACCGCATTTCCACAAGTTGGCGGCAAGCTTAGATCTTCTGCACTACCGGGATGCTGCCGAACCTCGCTATAGCATGCTTTTGGGGCACAGATGCCAGGGAATTCACTGCTTTCTGCCATATGCCCAGCCGACAACTTATCTAGGGTGTTGTTGCTCTTGTGAAGAGACTCAGACCGTCTTACCTTGGCTGGTGCTGCTATGGAGCCCTCGTCTTGGCATGGCCTTCTCTTCGGCAGAGAGCTTAGGCCAATCTACTGCGCGCCTGCGATGACATTGGTATCTGCAGCATGGGCCTCAGAATCCAGTCGAGCGGGTGCGTCTGCTCGCATCGGCCATGGAAACGGACTGGAAGGCTGAACCGGCGACGCAAATCATTGTCACGTTGTCGTTTCTTGGCGGAAAGCCTTGTCGATCCACGCCCGCAGCTTCTTTTGCGCTATGGTATACCCCTGTAAGGCCCCCAATGAAAGCGCAAGATGGGTCGAAGACGGATCGCTAGACAAGTGGATTTCCCTCCACACCCCGTAATTTAAGACAGAGCTGATCAGAGCTGTCATCGTGGCCCATGACAGGCCCATGACAGCTGGGCTGCGCAGCCTTGCTTTGCCGTGGCTCTGGGTCCTTGTCCTCAGCCGTTTTGCAGACAGCGAAGATGTACCGTGGTGTGCACCGCTACCTGGCCACAGCTACGGCAACCAAGTGCTGCTTGTGGCCGCTCGGTATGACCATTCTTCGGAAGGCTGTAAGATGGTCGCACCAGGCTTAGGATGGACTCAAACTTGAGACAAATAAGCAGCCGAACCGGGATATAAAGGTAGGCGGAGCTACCTTTGCTGAGCATCCGGCGGATAGTCCAACATGCGTTCGAGTTGCACGTATCATGCACTTCAGCAGTGTTGTCTCTGATACTCTCGTGTCACACGAATGACTCTGCCTATGCAGAATTTGATCAACAAATCTATGCCAATGGAAACACTGACGAGTCGCTGCAATGGCAGCATGACCAGGAGGATACCATCATCGTTGTCATTGATCAGCATGGTAAACCTCCAAGGCATCATCACCATAGTATGCATTGGAATCTGTGTGTTCATAATCCTTTCAGTTGCGCCATCATCGGCCTTACCATGTTGGACTTTAGCGGCACCTCCAGTTGGTGGCTTAATGCAGTTTCATCAGCATAGGTAGTCAAATAGCCTGAACGTGTATATGGCTGCTCTTACTGTCACGCTGCTTTCCAAGTCTAGGCGTCCTTCACTCAATGAAAAAATATCTCGCGAAGCCCGATAAAACCCTTACAAACTATGGAAGCCTTAGATGGAATTGATAGTGTAGAAACGCTCTAGACCCTGTAGAACCCTCATACGGCCCTTATAGTATAGGGGCCTTAATTAATCGTTACCTGTACTATGTTGGGGGTTCCTTATCGTAATAATAGTATATGTAACATAAGTAAACAAATATACATAACATATAAATATACATATATATATATATACACACACACACACATCTCTCTCTCTCTCTCTCCCAAAACCCTGTTCTAATTATTAAGGCCCCTACATTAGTAGAAGACTCACAGGAGAGAGAGGGCTTCAGCCCTGTGCAGCTGCCCGCCGGCTCTAGCCACGATGCAGCAGACTGGGATTCAGATGGGGCCCCTTGGCTTTGAAATCGCGGGGAATGCGGAGATGTCGCAGAGATCTTGAGTTTGGTGGTTCTTTGGATTTAGGGTCTGGAGTTTGGGGTGGAGGGTTTGGGGTTTAGGGTTGGGTTGTTGGAAGAAGCCGGGTTTCACACTACTTTCTGGATTCTGCTGCTGCCAAAGCATGCAAGTAAGCCTTCGTTCAATTCCTTGATGCCATCACTGGAAACTTTTCTAGCGCCCAACTGCAGCTTCAATTCCGCACATGTGCGAACTCAGGATATCGACATTCTGGTGGGGGCTCCTGGCGGCACTCTCCGCTACTTCGAGAACCTTGGATCAGGCCTTCTGACGGAACGGATCGGGCCGGAAAGTTCCTTCCACTCCGTGCGGGTGCCAGGAGCCAGGGAAATAGATCCTTGTTTCCAGTCCTCCTTGGGCGCTGGGTTCGGAGTGCTTTCGGTTTGGGAGTTCGGAGGCTTTCAGATTCAGAAGTTTCGGGCTTGTATCTTATCTAAGGGGGGGGGGGGGGTGCAATGTGCTGTGGTCGCGCAGGGCTTGAATGAATGGCTAGGGCTGCAAGGAATAAAAACGTCACCGTTACGCAGTATGGCATTGTGCTACAATCAGCACCATCATCACCATCATCATCATCATTCCGACCACCGGCATCAACAATGACCACGCCAGTATTGTCACCATCGCATCTCCATCGCCTTCCCCTTCTTCACCTGCACGTTCCTGCTTGCTTGTAGAGGCTTGGTGCCAAGATAAGTGTAAGCAGTTTGTCTTGCAACCTGGACCATCTTTCAGGTCGACAACAAAGCGAGGCATAGGATGAGAAGTCCCCACGCAACCATTTAACACTCAGCCACGGGATGATTCAGAACTGACGAGTGCATGCCCAAACAGGTGTCTACAGCCTACAGTTAAATTGTCCCGTTTTTGTGCTTGATGAGGGGCGTCGCGCAGGACACTCAGTTCCGCGGCTAGTTGACTGGGATGGGGATGGAGATCTGGATCTCCTTGTGGGTGCAGACGATGGACAGGCTCGGGTTTCCACTCGTGGGTTGTTGTTCTGCCACGAGGGTCCGGGTAAACCAGGGCTGTAGCATGTCCATCACTTGTGACCTTGACGGATTAATGCACTAGGATTTTGTGTATCCGATGTTGCAGGCAAACAGCAGAAGGTTGCTCCAAAGACTGAATTGCACGGCTCATGCAATCCGTGGTAGAGCCAACATTCGCAGTTGTTCCTCGAAGGGCGTGTGTGTGTGTGTGTGTCAGTGTAGCACTAGAGTGGCAGGTGCACTTCTACAGTCGGCTCAGCGAGCATTCCCTGCACTACCAGGGGCCTGTGCAACTTGGCCAGTCTCACGAAACCTGTCCTTTCTTGCACCTGTCTTCTGTTGAGACTTAATTTCAGCACCCTGATGGTTGGAGCTAGAAGCCACCCAGGTATATCGAAGCTTTCCAAAAGCACACTGCCTAGGCTTCTGGCTGTGGCCTCCGAAACCCGAGCTGAGGAGTGAACAGCTAATTTCTTCAAGATATGAAGTACCATTGGGTCGTGATCAGCCTGATCTGTAGGTCCGGCGGCATCGATGTGGCAAAGAGCTGCACAACTACAGGGGAATGTCCGTACATCTCGATCCGCACTCAGCCTACTTTCATCCAGCCCTGTGCCTGTACCTACACCCCAAACCCACATGCTTTGGCAGCTGAGTAAAAGCTTCATTGAATGTCAGAGCCCGGTCCCACAACGCCATGCCAATCCTCCGCCCGACAGAAAACTCAAAATCCGAAGGATCCAACTGGTCACATCCTAAACCCACACCTAGAATGTACATAATGGTTTAGGGCCCAGGGTCTCTGAACCCTAAACCTCAAAATTGCACCAAAACACCGTCTGCAGTCAGGTTTTCGAAGCTCTCCGAGCCCTACGCTTTCAGTGCCGTGGACTGGGATGGGGACGGGGACCTGGATATCATCTCCTGTGGTGAGGACCCGGGAGTGAAGCTCCGCTTCTTCGAGCGCGCCCTCTCTGCATAATATAGGGGGTGGTAATAATTACCAAAACTATGTAAGAGGTTCCTTATTCTAGCTTACAGTAGGGGCTTTAATAGTTAAAACAGGGTTATGGGGGTATGCTTTACTATACTTGTAAGGAGGAGCCCCCAAAATAGTATTGGTAATTCTTTAGGCTCCTACAGTGGTCCTGAGCTTTCGGGTTTTAATCGTTTGGGCTTTTCGGGTAAAGGCTATGTGTCTGTGTCGGGGAGCTCCTGTCTTGGCGCCACAGCGCCGTGCTTATTCTGAGTGTGACTGATACAGGGGCCTTACAATAATCACCTATACTATTTTTGGGTTTCCTGATTATAGATATTGTTAGCATAATGGGCCCCAAAGCCCTATTCCAATTATTAAGGCCCTTACATTGGTTGGTTCCGCCTTCTCCCGAACATCTCAATCCGAAATCGAATACTGAGTGGTAGCGAACCATCATGTTCAGGCTAAGCAGCAAGATCCAACAAGGTGGAGGGTGGATGAGCAACGGCGACTAAGCAAGGTGGCAGTGCGTCGTCGCGAAGGCTATTGCCTTGTGCCATCTTTTAACATGGTAAGCTGGAACCTTCATAACGATTGAAGCTCTCAAGCCTCAGCCCTTGCGGCACCCTCCGCCCTTGTAGGCATCGTCTGACAGACATTGTAAACTCACAGCGACGCAGAGACGGAAAAACCGCAGATGGAGCATTGAGGTGTGGAGACGGGGGAGCTCAAGGAGATGACGGGCACATCGAATCCTTTCGCAGGCACTCGTAGCAGCCGGGGCCTTTGGGGCAGGATAAGGCTGAAAGAGCACTTGCACTGGTACTTCGACGACGACTACGTACTGCTAATTGTGCGATTGCTTGAAGATTTGCTGCGGTCCCTATACATAAAAGATTATTATGCTGATGTTGTTGCGAAGTTGTTGGTTGTTATCATTGGCATCTCTTCACTGTTCGGTTGGTCTCTCCTTGTCGTGAACGTCACCCTTGCCATCCACTGTCCTTGTCATCACTTTTTACTACCTCTCACTTCCGGTCAAAAGAGCATAGCCTCGCCGCCAAACGCCTTACCTGGATTCAGAACATGTGGTTGGCAGGATTTCGGGCGCCAATGCAGCGGGAGCCCTGTCACATCTATGCTGCCGACTGGGATGGAGACGGTGATGCAGATTTCATGTGCCTTGGCAACAAGGTTGTGATTGATGCCAAGACCCCTCTACTACCACGATAACTACTACGACGACGACTACTACTTGTACAGACTGTAATTGTTGTTGTTGCTCCTGCTGCTGCCGCCGCTGCTGTTGTTGCTGTAGTGGTTGCCGCTGCTGTTGTTGCTGTTGTTGTGGCTGTTATTGTTGTTGTCGACGGTATCGCTGTCGCTTCGGCTGCGATGATGCGTCTTCTTGTTATTGTCAGTGTGTTGTCGTCGCTGCAGGCGTTGCTTTGGATTCTAGTTGTGGTTCTCCGTGATGTTGCGGATTTCAGTATTTCCAGCAGTTTAGATCATGCTCGTCGTTATCCGTATCGCAGGTACGTCGGTCAGAACCTACGGTACTTCACCCGGACCGCACGGGGGACGCTGGTCCAGCGCGAGCGCCATCTAAACCCGTTCTATGACCTCCAGCGGAAGGAGATCGATTTGCAGACCCTCGCTGTGTCTCAGCACTACGACTACGAGGGCTTAAGATCATGCAGTGCATTGTCATGGTGTCAAACAACTCACTTCTAAAGTCTGTTTACCACAAGCTGTAGGCAGCCTTGAACCGGCAACTAAACCCTTCTGCCTGCGCCACTCATATAAGTTCGTGGACTGGAACCGTGATGGCGACTTAGACATCATCGCCGGCCCCGCTACTCGGCAATGCGGGAGTGATGCAGGGGCATTGTTGGGGCTCGAGCATCTTTGCACAATGTCCTAGTCCTCTGAATTCTCCGCACCATCCTCGCATTCCTCGTCCTCCTCGCCATGCAGATTGCAGTTCCGCGAACCAGTGAATCCGATATCAAACTTGCCAACCGTATAGGTTCTAGATCCTGAAGGCATCCTAGCAGCCCATCATGTTTGGAATTATAATGATCATCATTGCTCTTACAACTGAAGGAGCCATTTTGGTTCTGCAAGCACCATGGTCTCCTCTACTAGACATAGACCAGACTAGACAAGGACTACTGTACTACAACTATGACTTCAACTTCTACTATCATAACTAGTGATATGATTATTCGCGTGATTACTTTCAACTTTGTTGGTTACTCTTGCTGTCAGTATTAGCTCTCGAGGTCGCATCGAACTCCAGTCTCCGCTTCTTCGCGCGTGAGCGCGTGCGGCTCGTGGCCGAGGCAGAGTCCATTGGACCCAAAGGCACAAGGAAAAGGGGTTTAGGGTCTAGGGTCAAAGGATGGGGGAGGATGTATATAGGGCTTACGCATATAGGGTTAGGTATTGGCTTTGCAGGGTTTAGGGTTTACATACGGGGTTTATAGGGCTACTTCTGGAGTTGATCGGGTTTTGGACATTAGGGTTTCGGATGTAGGGTTTAGGGGTCTATAGACCCTTAAACCCTACCCTAATAAACCCTACTATGGGGTTTAGGGTTTAGGACAAGGGTTTCGGGAACCCCAAACCAAACTTTACGGGGTGGATCAGGGCTTATGGATGCTTCTAGGGATAATCCTTCAAGGGCTTAGGGTATATTGAACATCGTAACTCCTCCACCCGAACAGCGTGGATATGGGGCTTATCGGTTTTGCGGTTTAGGGTTGGGGGGCTCTAGACCGTGTAAACCCATGGGGTTATGTTTTGGGGGTGTGGGTTTTGTACGATAGGGTTCAGGAGGGTCCCTGAGAAGGCACTGCGGAGAAAGACAACGCGACAAACTACTACGTGCCCTGTGGGAGTTCCAGCGATTCTAGGGTTAAAGGATGACAGGGCATACGGGTGTTACGGGGTTTATGGGGGGTTTTGGGTTCGGGGTTCGGCTTGATTGATGGCACCGAAAGACCAAACCCCAAAGTTTGGATCCTCGCGTTTGCGGTTGCTGGTCCGTGATGGAGTTTAGGAGGAGTGGATGGTCGGTGCATGCAGACGTTCAGGAAGCTCAAAGGTTTAGGGTTTAGGGATGTTTAGGGCTTTGCGGTTAGATTTGCAACCGTCTTATCTTACCTGGCACCGTGGCTCCTATTGTGGTGCTTCAGATGCATTCTTCAAGTCCTATGTTCCAGCAACCTGCATCCTGCAGTTAAACGTCGTTAGTGAAGGGAGGCTTGCATGGGGTGAATTACCACACGTTTCTTCAAGCAGAAAGCTCACCAAGTCGGTAGTAGGGTGGACTCCTTGCGAAGGCGAGGCAGTCTATCTCCGTATCGAAGCCGTGCAACTGCAACAGTTGTCCTTTTTCGTGTTCCAGAGCTGAAAACACAAGACCACAGGTACCATGTGCAGTGGATTGGGACGGCGATGGTGATACTGATCTGCTGGTTGGATGTAGTAATGGCACGGTTGCCTACTACGAGCGAACACCTCAAGGACCCGAGATTGTGGTGCAGTGCTTATACATGCAGGTTAAGGCGCATAGGGCCTAGGGCGTTGGACACTGTTGCTACTGCTACAGGACTTCAACAGCGCCATGGGTCTGCAAATCCCTTCGACGGTATCTCGGTGGATCTGATCGCCGTTCCACGCGCCGCGGACTGGGATGGGGACGGTGACACAGATCTCCTCTTGTCGGGCTTTCACTCAGCGGATGGGGAATACGATGGCTCAGTGCGATACTTTGAGCGTCTGGAGGATGGCAGACTGGAGGAGCGAAAAGGGCCAGAGAATCCTTTCCGCTCCTTTCTTCCGGATGGTGAGATGGTGGTGGTGCCAAGAGCTGTGGATTGGGACTCTGATGGTGATCTGGATCTCCTCGTCGTAGGTGCTGCTGGTCAGGTTCGCTACTTCGAACGCTTGGCGGATGGGTCGCTGCAGGAACACCTTGGCATTGAGAGCCCCTTCAACGGCTTGCAGGTTGGTCCCGGTGCAACTGGGTCCATGTTGGACTTTGCTTTAGAGGCCAAAGGCAATCAGTTCCTCTCCCCGCGGATCCGAGCTTTTGTTCGGATTGGCACGACAACGGACGTATAAGTAGACATAGATGCGTCTGCCCAGACACAAGACAGCTTAGCCGTGTGAAGAAAGCAGGGCGATCGTTCTTGCTGAATCATGTCTGTAAGATGTCCCAGGCACTGGAGGTCACAGACTTTGACGGAGACGGATCGCTGGATCTTTTGATCGGAACCAGCCGTGGGCGCGTGCGCTTCTTCAAGCAATGGGCGAACCAGTCCTTCACAGAACTAACCGGGTCCTCAAACCCTCTGGCCGGAGTCAGGGCGCGCTTTGCTGTGATGCCATATGCCGTGGACTGGGACCAGGACGGTGATACTGACCTGCTGGCTGGTGTTCATACCGGCGGCGTCTCCGGGGTGTTGGTCTTCAACAGAGGCTATTGCAACTGGCACGATTGGTGCCTTTCCCGCGGCTTCACAAAGGGTAAGACCGACACCTGTTCTTGCATCTTGCGCTACGACCTGAAGGATTGCTCCGGATGTGGCGAGGACTACTACTCCGGGCCCCCGGATGGTTCTTTGTCCCGGGAATGTCTTGCGTGCCCGGGCGCGGAGGACGGCTTCGTCTGCTCTCGGAGGGGCTACTGCAGGGATGACGCGGCCGCACTCAGAGAATTCCCGGAACGCAGTCGCCTGCAGCTTTCGGCCGTGACAGGCAACGGATCATGTGTTTGCAAGGAGCCCTTTGAGGGAGAGGGCTGTGAGAACGGCGAATGTCCAGCAGGGCAGGAGTACTACCTGGAAGAGCTCTTCACTTGTCAGCCCTGCTTTCCAGGCTGGTTCAAGGCACAAAGCGGCAACAGCAACAGGTGTCAGATTTGTGATGCCGGACACTTCTCTTCGGACTGGGGTAGCGCCTCCTGCTCAGCATGTCGCAGTTCGCATTTCCGCTCTGTCGTGGATGTCGCGCGCATCTCCTGCGACTTCGCTACCATCAATGTCCCTGTGGCCATCGGCGTCATGCTGTGCTCCATTCTTCTGTTCCTTCCGTTGCCCATGATGCTTTGCCATACAATGCCGGTTTCCGACATGCGCTTGCAGCAAGCTGGGGTCACCATATCAGCCACAGGGAGGCATTGGCTGCTTGCCGATCGTCTTGCCATGGTCTCCTTCCAAAAAACCGAAGTTCCTTGGTTGGACCAGGGAAGCTACGCGGTGAGGTCTCTGAGTGAGAGGCAGCTGCTGCTATGTGACAAGCAGGGCGCCCCCATCTTCACAGCTGCCGACACCTCCTGCGGTTCGGTGCATTTCTGGCCATGCCACTCCATCCGCATGACCGGTATGTTCGGAGTCCCGTTCTTCTGCTGGCTGCAATTCTTCGGCGGTTGTCTCGCAGGTGTACTCTACATGGCTAATGTGTGGCAGCAGAGCCCCGGGTTTTACGCCACCTACCTGGAGCTTCTCATGATGCTGCTGGGAGCCTTGGTTGCCTTGGCCACTCTCTGCTGGAGGAAGAGGGCCCTTAACCAGAGCGACTTGCAGCGGGACCTCCACAGCTTCGAATGCCAGCTACAGGACCTCCGCCAGAACCCCCAGGGCCAGTGCCCTCGGGGCCAAGGCCGTGCCATCACTGCCGGGCAGCTTTGGGATTTCTTCATCTTCTGGCAGCGCCTCGGCTCCGAAACAGGAGCGCCCCTTCTGTCTGAAATCTGATACTTCTAGCTGATACCCATAGGCCCCATAGTAGTTCCGTTTTGTGGCTTATATTTAGGATCCTATTAGGTAATCCCAAGAAGGGATTATACTATGGGGCCTATATGGGTAGCTGAAGGTCCTATATCTGCAACCGGAATATGTACTAAAGGAATTGTACTATGGGGCCTATGGGTAGCTGAA
>CAJNDV010002002.1:82589-93960 GCA_905221635.1 Symbiodinium sp. CCMP2456
TATATCTGCAACCGGAATATGTACTATGTGGTCTCCAACGTGGTGAAGCCTTTGACGCGGCCTCGAAAGGTCTCGTACGCTGAGCTGGCGGGATCTTGCTGCCTGCAATGGCCCCTTGGCTGGTCCACAGAGGCAGAGGTCTTTCTAAAGCGATTTAGGGTTTTGGATTTTCTATAAATTTAAAGTTTTGCACTTGAGGGATGGAGATGAGCAGCCAAGGTTCGTAAGCCACTATTGGGGGACACCCTTCTGTCACTTTGTGGGTACCGTGCGAAAGCACGCCGAGACGCTCTCCGATCCTAGCCCAGTCTCATGGATGCTCGCATCCTATTGGATGTGTTCCTTTGCGAACAACCAGTGGCGCGTGGAAGAGGAGGCTTCCTGGCAGTCTAGCCAGAGTCTACTGTAGCCTGTTGCCTCCTGCTTGGGGCGAAGCGGCGAAGCAAGGTATTACTACAACCGCAACATGTCAACCTAAGGTGGAGAACGCTAAATCCTTAGCCCTGTAAGTTGCCAGCCGAGGTTGGCATGAGTTGGGACCAGTCATCCTTCTACCTTGCCTTGCGCAGCGGCACCTGCCAGGGGACGGTGATGGTCTTCGACAATGACGCCTTGCCATTGACAAGGTGGCTTCTGGTGAGCCACATTCCAAGGAAGCAAGAGCTCCCTACAACCTGTCACCACAATAGTTGAATAATTGTATCTTGGGACATAAACCGTCATAAATAACCCCAAACCCCAATCCCGAGTACCCTGGTCAGCAGGATCCTCCGAACTTAAGAAATAATATAACAAAATACAAAAATATTCCAAATATTCCTGTCCATATTCCTTTACTTGCTTAAGAACCCCTAGATCTGCGGTCTGCGGACATCTGACATGTTCCAAGCCAGGTCGTGGTGTTTGTTCGAGCTTCTCCAGACCGCCGAGCTGAGCCGAAACGACTCTCGCTTCCTGGGCCTGCAGATCTGCACGCCCTCTGGGGTCATGATGCTGGGTCGCACGTCGGGACCACTCAAGGATTCTATAGAGTCCAGAGGTTACGGTGCAAGCGTTGGCCGAGTTGGGTTTTTGTTCAGTCTGCGAGGGTGTTCTATTAATCTGGACTGGACTTCGCTCAGGAAATTTATAGGAGTTTCGACATTCTGTGAGAGTCCGGGTCCTTGACAGCGACGAGGACAACTGCTAATAATGGCTGCTCGTAGTATTTGACTGCTTCTTGTCTTGCTGCTGCTCCGCATGCTGGTGCTGGTGCTGCTGGCATTGCTCGTGGGGATGATCGTCAGTCTGATGGGGCTGGGTGACGTCGATGATGCTCATTTTCGGTGGCTCATTTCACCTGCTTGTGAGTGCATGCGCCACTGGCTAATCACAGATGATGGTGCCTGTGGTCATACAAACATGTTTGCATGTGTCATGATCTCGTAGTCTTTTCCATCTAATTGTAACAGACATGTCGTGCATCGCAGTCGTCGTCGTTGCCGACAGGCGGGTGCATTGTTTTCCTCGGTGTCCATTCGCTGCTTCCATTGGATTTCTGAGTATGTTTTCCGGTTGTCTTTGCATTTGTGCTTTCTTTCATCGCACTGAGAAATGTCCTGAACTTCCGACACCAAACCCTCAGACCCCAAACCCTCAAACACTAAACCCTCAAGCCCTGAACACCATGAAGAGTCCCCCACTACAAACTTCGTTTCTGGAGTGCTTCGTGTCAGCTGAGGAACCATGGCCAGACCAACATCGAGTTGGCCATGGTGATAAGCAGCGTGGCTTTCTAGGGCTCCAGGGCCTCCGGGGTTCTGGGTACTAAGGGTGCTGTAGGGTTTAAGGTTCCGGGTTCAGGCATGGTGAAGTACTAGAGGTGCTGTAGGGTTTAAGGTTCTGGGTTCAGGGAGGCTTTTCACATCTTTTCACCAAGATGGGCTTCATCGGGAAGGTACTTGTTGCATATACACTTCGGCTTGGGGTGTACTCACGCCGTTCTTTCCAACATGTGCTGACTTCCAGCTGCCCAAACCGACCTAGATCCTCCGGGTACAAGCTGAGAAACTCGAAGCGCATGCCGAAGTGGTCAACAAGGTGTCAGCGCCCCCAAGCCTTTCCGGGGCCGAGGTAAGAAGCTCGCCGACCTGAACCTCCGGGATGCACAGGCAAGCTGCCTCGAGGACCCTTGCGGAGCTAACGTCTCGAGTAGGGTTGGTTTTCCCCAAGAAGAAACCCGGCCTCCTGAGTCGCGCCAATACTTGCGTCCTGGTTGTGGTGGTCTTTATGGTCGTCGCGGTGCTCTGTCATTGTTTGGGGATCTACGCTGGCGTACTTGTGTTTCAGGGTCCGGGGAGCTGAACCACTCAATGGCGCTACGATCCAAAAAGCTCTACACCCTAAACCCTAAAACCCCGAAAAGGACAAGCACATGATCGATCGGCTTGTAGCGGAGCGACCGGGTGGATTCGAGCAGATGAATGCCTACCTTACCCAGGACGGGGTCGATAGGCGTTCTGAGAGTATATAGGGGGGCCTTTCAATAACTACCAATACTATGTTGGGCGGCTCCTTCTTATAATTATTATAGTAGAATGGGCCCCAAACCCTATTCTACTTATTAGGGCCCCTATACTGGTTGAGGGTTTGCAAGGGCCAGCGGGTCATTGCTTGCTGCATGGGGATCAGGATGTTGAACGTCCGCTTCTGACGGCCCCGGTCAGTCTTTACAAGCTATCACCTACTCTTGCTGTGAGTCCTACCCTGAACCCTAAAGCCTAAACCCTAAACCCTAAACCTTAACACTTATTTCGACTTTCTTGCCGGAGGCCGTCAATGCCGCGTTGCAGGCCACGGCCTTGCGCTTTCAGGAGGAGACCAGGGGAGTTTGGGCTTCATGTAGGGGCCGAAATAATTACCTATATTGTTTTGGGGATTCCTTATTGTACTAATTATAGTATGATATACCCCAAAACCCATACTGTTTTAGGGATTCCTTGTTATACTAATTATAGTATAATATACCCCAAAACCCTTTTCTAATCAATAAACCCCTACATTCTGTCAGATTCCTGCCTTGCCCTGACCTCCTCCTGCCTACAGCTTAAGCTCCGAAGCGCGACCATTGAAGCCTAATCCTGGATTCTTTGAGAGATCCCAGGCCCCTGTATACTTACATGATACCACACACAGCGAAATCCTGTTCAATTATCCAGGCCCCTATATAAAGCCGCTGTAAGGCCGTATACAACCCTTTTACATACAGCCCAACTCTAGTTCTAAAGGCCCCAACCCTAAACCCTGAACCCCCCGCCGCAACCCTGTAAACCCTAAGCCCAACCCCCCCAACCCCAAACTCTAAACCCAACCCCCGCCCGCGCAAGCCTAAACCCTAAACCCCAAAACTCTAAACCCTAAACCCTAGACCCTAAAACCCTAAACCCTAAACCCTAGACCCAAAAACCCTAAACTCTAGACCCTAAAGCCTAAACCCTAAACCCCAACGCAGGACCTTCACCAGCTGCATGATCGCCTGGCCTCTCGCTCCGAGGGCTTCCGCCCGGAGGAGGGCCGCCCCGCTTTTTGCTTTTTTGGGGCTTTACGGCCTATTGGGTTTAGGGTTTAGGGGTTTAGGGTTTAGGGGTTTAGGGTTTAGTGGTTTAGGGGTTTAGGGTTTAGGGGTTTAGGGGATTAGGGGTTTAGGGTTTGGGGATTGGGATTCGCAGGGCTTTATGGCTTATTGGGTTTAGGCTTTCGGGATTGGGTTTCGTAGGGCTTTACTAGGGTGTTCGTTCGGGGTTTCGTCGGATGTGTGCGGCGTTTGATCGGGGTTCTGGTTTACACGGTTGTGTCGGGCGGGGGGTTGGAGAGTTTTAGACAGTGACAGGGTTGTAGTAAAGAAGTGTATAAACATATATATATATATATATAGACATATGTATGTATATATATATATATATGTATATATGTATATGGTTGTGGTGTTGTTAGGAGTGCAGCAGTCTGGTGGTACAGGGCTTGTAGGATTGTATGGCTGAGGGTTCAGGATGAAGACTGTGGCAAGAGAGCAGGCAATACTGGGAACATTGGTAAGAATCTCGGCTGCGTGATGGTAGTCAGGACGCTGCTGCTGAATCTGCTGACGGGGCGATGTCTAACATGCTGCTGACTTTGATGCGAAAGCTTTTGTCTACCGTTGCCACTACGACTAGCTGTCCTAGCTCTACCGACATACTGATATCAGGACAAGTAACAAAACCGACATGCTGGTAAGGGCGACAAATACGCGACCGAGAAGATGAGGTCATATGTACTCAGCCTCATGTCGCTCAACATGTTCATCACACCACCATCGTCATGATCACGTCGCAGGAGCCTGCCAGCCACGCCGCCTTCGAGTCTCGAGCAAGGACATGGACGGGGCTACTCGGGCGGCAGCGTGGCCCACCCGGCGATCGCAGCGAAGCATGCTTTGGGAAGCTATTGCAAACGGACCCATCAAAGCGTCCTCGCATAGATTGCATTGACAACAACACTGATTCAAAGGCAGCCTCCACAACACCAGAAGGTCTGCTAAACCTGTAGACCCTAGGCGCTCGAATGAAGATGTGCCAGCACTTTGCACAGTTTCTGTGGTGAGCTCGCATCGGCCGCCAAGCCTGTCCGGCTTGCGCTCCCTGTTGAGCTTCCCTTGGGTTCACGGCACTCGCCCCGCAGACGATCGCAGCCCTCTTCCCTTTTCTGAGTATGTCTCAACAATGCCGCGCCCTTGCTGCCTGCAGACTGTCACAAGGACCGACATTTTGAGACATGCAGCTGTAAAGAACGGGGAGGGGGCGTTGGGAGTTTTCACCTTGTGCTACATGTATGTTGCGGCCCATCCCCCAAAATTGGGGACGGTCTGTGGCAGCACCACTCAGTGTTACAGCGACTTAGAAGGATGAACACACCATACCAGATCTTGTATTATACACTAAGGAGGCAGAGCAAAGCTCGCATCTATGGCTTGCGTACAGTCAGAGCAATTAGTTTAGGGTCGGAGTGGCTGATCTTCAGCCGAATCCACCTCGTCCACTTGTGTACAGCCCCAAATGTCCTTCAGATCCGCAGTCAGAACGCTGCGGAGTGTAATTAGGCCTGCAGGTTTTGATGCTGGTGCATGGGTCTCGTCGCTGGCATTTAAGCTGGCGACCATGATGGCGTACAGGCACTTGCGGAAGCATCTTCAAACGCGGAAAGAGTCCCTCTGCCTTCCTAGCCCATGGGAGTTTGTGCAAGACGTGCGCGCAGACGCAATTCCCACGCGAGGCTATGATGCAGATGCCAACGACAAACCCACGAAGTACATCCCCGAATCCCACATCCCAGCTGGCAGCTCGGAGGTTTCACACGGTGGTGGAGTCATGCCTTGATTCGATGCCTTTGCCATGGGCCCTGGCCTACGAGCATAAGCAGCAGAGCGACAAACAGGCAAGCTGATGGATCCTGGCAAACTTCCGCAGTTCAGATGTTCAATCTGCACCTCAAAGCAATCGCTGCATATTGAAGACGTGTGAGCTGACTTGGCACGTTCTGCCACCCAGGTCTTCAAGCTCTTCCTTCGTGGCGACAAGCAGAATCCCATTGGCTTCAAGGGGCAGCGAAATCTGAAAGGTTGCAGCCTCAGCAGCAGCGCTTGCACCCGGATGCCAGATCCGAATTATTCATAGAGCCCATCAGTCCTATGAGCCCTAAAACTTGTGCAGACCCGAGTTCATCTAGAGCAGCTGCCTCTTCAAGGGTGCTGCAGAACAGGACGAATCTTGTACTGGCAATGAAGCAGGTCTTGGCACACATATCTGCGGTGTGTTCAGGCTTCCTTACGTTCCTCCGGCAACACACGAAGTTGGACATCCAGGAGCCATCTGCTTGTGTAACGTGAAGTGGAAATACAACTGAATGGTAGTAACTGACAATGGTATAGCACGATATGGTAACTGTTAGTCTTGTATAGTTATTTATGGGTATGTCGGTATTATATAACACATATACACATCTAGGTAAGCAGGTAGACGATGTGTGCATGTGTATACAGACATATACATACACACATATATATATATATATGTGTGTGTGTGTTGTCCCTCCCCTGTCAAATCTCAGGCTTGCGAAATGTAGTCACTGGTCACTGTTCCGCATCACAGCCGAATAGTGCCTGGACAGGTATGCTAGCTTCAGGGCCAGACCTAGCCAGTAGCTATGACGCACTTTACCAGACTATCGTGACCTTCAGGCCTTATGTACAGTAAGCGAACGCGTACGAAGCTTCACAGATCCTACTAAACAGTGTCAATTAAGAGAATCCTGCGAAACTCCTGGGCACCCCAAAATAAGCAAGAGCGTCTTGATTCGAAGCAGGATGCTTTGCGACTCCTTTACACCGACTACTGCGTCGACAATTCCATCGAGGACTTGTACAGGCTCGGACGACTTCACGAGCCAAGAAGAAACTGAAAACCCTAAACCCTAAACCCCTAAACCCCCAAACCCCTAAACCCTAAACCCCTAAACCCTAAACCCCTAAGCCACTAAATCCCTAAACCCTAAACCACTAAACCCTAAACCACTAAACCCTAAACCACTAAACCCTAGACCGCTAAACCCTAAACCCCTAAACCCCCAAACCCCCAAACCCCCAAACCATAAACCCCTAAACCCTAAACCCCTGAACCCCCAAACCCCTAAACTCTAAACCCTACACCACTAAACCACTAAACCACTAAACCGTAACCACTAAACCCTAAACCCCTACACCACTAAACCCTAAACCGTGGCTCAAGGCGGCTACTCTCAGCTCTGGTGGCTGCTCCCACGTTGCCACCGAACCTGCTGCGTCGGGACCTTTCGGGTTTGGGGTCGAAGGTTGAAGATTTGGGGTTTAGGGTTTAGGGGTTAGGGGTTTAGGGGTTTAGGGGTTTGGGGGTGTAGGGGTTTAGGGTTTAGGGGTTTAGGGTTTAGGGTTGAAGATTCGTGGTTTAGGGTTTAGGGGTTCAGGGTTTAGGTTTTAGGATGTGGGGGATCCGCCACTTGAAACCTGCAGCCGTACTTTCAGGTTCACTGGAGCCTGCTACAACTTGGGTAGGTCGAAGTTTGTTGTTTCAACGGGCTACTGCTTCCAGAAACCTCAGCATGCTGTTTATCAGCTAGGAATATCTGGCTGACGAGCTGTTGCGCAGGAGGATCCGTTTAACAACATACAGTCTTTTTTACGCTTTTGCCCGGGACTGATTGCGAAATTCGAAAGAGGAGCCCCTTCTTGCGGGCCTCTGGTCTCCAGTAGTACGTTAGGGCTCTGGAATGAGGGTTTTAGTTAAAGGACTATATAATTGACGGCGCCTTCGAAAAGGTTTTTCTGTAGTGTCTGGTTATCCACTCAAGTCTTCACTGCTTGCGGCGATGGAAAGTTAGCCGTTTTCAGGCTGGACCGAGCAGTACTTTATCGATCCAGAGCGCTTTATGCCATCTGCCGTGGGCTTAGCTTCTTCGTGCCTGCTGTGATACACGCTGTACTACTTCATTTCTACCGGAAACGTCTATCGTAAAATGTTGCCTTATGAAGGTTTCTGCATGAGAACACACGAATACATTTCGGTATACAATGTAAATTCTGTGAGCACCGCCGTCTGCTTTTTGATTTTCACATGAGTAGGCACAAGACTCTGTGTCACTCTATGGTCACCCGCTGCCGCATGCCCTGAAATTCGCATGGCATAGCATGTAGTATCGGATAGAACATAGTAGTGATTTCCTCAGCTGTATTTGATGACGACTTGCCTTTCTGAAGTGCGTGCATTCATGTAACGAATAGAACCGAATGTACGTTGCCATTCCTGTTGCACATGTCCAGGCGTAAACATCATGTGTTACATGTTGCTTCTCCTTCCTACAAGTAGCAGCAGACCTGTTGCTCAAGGCTTGGCAAGTGCTTTCAAGCCTCTCCTTCCAAGTCTGATCTCCTGAACTCGCTCTCGATCCTGAGCAGGAAGGGTCCCCAAGGGATGTGGGTTTAGGGTTTAGGGTCCCCAAGATCCCAGAAACCCATAGAGCCTAACAGCCCCCCCCCCCCATCCCTCCTTCCCGCAAATACTTGCCCTTCTTCCCACAAGGCCCATCATTCCAAGCCATACCCCAGAAACTTTTGTCCTAACTCCTGCACCTTAAACCCAAACCATACCGGAAAATGAAGATCCGACCACCATAAACCCTGTGCCGCTCATAGCTTTACCAGCCCAGGGCCCCGAGGATACACTGCGCCAGTGCCTGGATGCGGTCCCTTCTGCGCTTCTCCCAGAGGCCGGGCCTTAATCACTAGTGTGAGTACTATCAGATAGTATCAGCATGAGAGAAGTTCACGTGCAGACCTACAGAATTACATATACGCGTTTCGATCTAGAATGGTTGCCCCTAGAGGGCTTGAAGGTCAACTCATATGTCTTCTGCGAGGTCGTTAGGTTTCGCCTTGCCATGGTGCCTCGCGGCAGCTTCTCAACAATGCCCGAATGGCACTGTCTGCCTGTGTCTCTCTCTCTCTCTCTCCCCCGCGCGCTCGCTAACACTCTCTCCAACAGAAGTATACAGAAGTGACTGCATGTGCACGTGTCCGTATGTATGTAGGTAGGTAGGTAGGTAGGTAGGTAGGTAGGTAGGTAGGTAGGTATGTATGTCTGTATGTATGTATGTATGGATGGATGGACGGATGCCTGCATGGATGGATGGATGGATGCATGGATGGATGGATCTATCTCGGTCTGTGTGAGTGTGCGCGTGTTCGTGTGCGTGTGTACCTGCATACATGTATCAAGAAATGAGCCCGTTCAGAAAACATACACGTACGGAGGAGCCAACACCCGTCACGTACAGGCAGACAGATAGACAGAAAGACAGACAAGACCGACAGACAGGCCGACAGACGGACAAACAGGCAGGCAGGCAGACCACAGACCGGCATCCATGTTCATATGCGCACATGGATAGGAAAGGATAAAACAAGCAGATAACCAGCACCATGTGGACATCGACCTATCTGCCCGTTTATCTTCATTCGAGCTAACTGAAACGAACCTACATCGTTTTACACGTTCACACGTGCTTTTTTGAACATGTGCTCGTTGTATAGGGGCCTTAATAACTTGAATAGGGTTTGGGCCCCTTTAGAATACTTATAAAACAGGAACCCCCAAAACAGTATTGATAACTCTTTAGTCCCCTATATTACATGCAAATGCGCGACTTTTGTTGCAGGATCCTCTCTCAGTCAAACGAATTAGAGGTTTAGGGTTTAGGGTTTAGGCGTCGGAGGCATAGGGTTTTAGGGGCACGCTATGGTTTAGGGTTCAGGTTACGCAGCTCTCGACCCTAAACGCTACCTAGTGCGTGCGTAAATCCCGGGCATCAGTAGAAGTCCGTTTCACGCATCTGCCTCCTCACCTCGGGCTCCGCAGCTTCTTTCTCTTTCTCTTGTTCTCTCTCTCTCTCTCTCTGTAGGGTGTAGGGTTTACGGTTTAGGGTTTAGGCTTTAGGGTATAGGGTTTAGGGCTCTTTTGTGCTTAGGGTTTAGGGCTGTTTAAGCCTACATGGGGTGTCTCACAGAAGAGGAGACCCTCTCTCAAAATCTAAGTCATAAGGTCCATAGAATAAGAACCCCTACAGTCTAAGACATTTTCAGGTGGGTAGTTACCGTTATAGGAGCCTTATAGAAGGTCTATATACCTTATAAGAGCCTTATAGTAGCCCTATATACATTAAACTTCCCACCTGTAGTTTCCTTTAATCTAGGAATATAACCCAATATGAACCAGCCCCAAAGCCTTTCCCTGCGGGTCCAAGTACCTATGTTGGATTTAGGGTTTAGGGTTTAGGATCATCATCTACCTCGCAAATACCAACCTGCAAATTTACCATCCTAGACCCTATAAACCCTAAACCCTACAACCCTATATTATGTCCTTCAGAGCCTTTGAATCCTCGATATGGCCCTTTCAACCGCCCCTTTCAGAACCCATAGTTGGAAACCAAATAGCCTCAATCCTGAAGAGTAATGTATAAGGAATCCCAGCTCAATTTGTCCTTAATCCGATTTCCAAGTTTTGGGGTTTACTCTCGTCATTCCCTAAGACTCCAAGTATACAAATAATACCTACTTTGGGGCCTAAAGTCTATAAGTTAAATCCTTTAAGCCCAGTACCCTGGCCCAAAAAAGTTTAAACTTTTCTTTTAGTAGGGGTCGAATATACAAAAAAAGTTTAAAGTTTACCTATTGGGCTCCTATAAAATAGTACCTACTTTGGAGCTATTTGGAGCCTCAGGGATTCGGTCCTTTGGACCCTGACAAGGGCTCCGGCTCCAGGGTTACGCTTTTAGGGTTTTGGGGTTTAGGGTTTAGGGTTTAGGGTTTAGGGTTTAGGTTTTAGGGGTTGGGCCCGGAACCCCCTAAACCCTAAAAGTATGTAGAAAGATAGCATTTTATGGGAGTAGGGTTTAGGGTTTAGGGTTGAGGGGGTATGGGTTGGGCCCTAAACCCTAAACCGGGCTCGTATCATACCTACTTCGGGGGGTTCAGCAAGGGCCAGTTCTTAGGATCCCCCCCCGCCCCCCGCAACAAGACATTCCATGTTGCTGCGATTTGGGATTTAGGATTTCATGTGTTTTTTTGTTTTTTAATCTAAACCCTAAGCCCTAAACCCTAAATAAACCCTAAACCCTTATCCCTAGTATCCCTAACAGGATACCGCCAAGCACGTCTCAGAGCCGCGCCCGTCTTCCTAACAGTTACAATTACATATCGTCTTGTAATACGGTGCTCCCCAAAAAACAGAGCAGGGGGCACAACTATGGGGGCCCACCCTAAACCCTAAAACCCAAATCCAAATCTATGAGCCCACTTGGAGATGGCAGCGAGCGCAGACCCTGAAGTCGTGATCTTAAGGGCAAAGTAATGCAGAATGCTATTTTAAGGGTTCCTTATTCTAATAACTATAGATAATTATAGTGTATTGCGCCCCAAAACCACTGTTCGCTGCGTGGCTGCGGTTATTGGGAAATCATTCCGGCATGCCCTCAGATCTGGAAGGGTATGCCAACCACCGAAATTCTGTGAAGCAACATTGTGAAACGTCCGAAACCGTTGATTTACGGTTGTCTTGGAGCCCCTTCGGTCATGTGACTTGATACCCTTGCGGAATCCTGGAGGGATACCTCGCCGAACTACTACACAGTTTCTCTCTCTTCACACCCTGCGCGTCTGTCTATCCAAGCTGCCTGGTGTTCGTGATCCTACTCAGCTGTTAGCACAGTCAAAGTCATGTCCCCTTTTGATACTGGACCAGCGTCTACCAAAGTCATGCCCCCTGTT
>CAJNDV010002002.1:94060-106328 GCA_905221635.1 Symbiodinium sp. CCMP2456
TGTGTATGTATATATATATATATATATGTATGTATGTATGTATGTATGTATGTATGTATGTGCATATATATATATATGTATGCATGTATGTATGTATATATATATATGTATGCATGTATATGTATGTGTATGTGTATGTGTGCGCGCGTGTGACTCAGCCTATGCGCGTATGCAGTGGTGAATTGTGCTTATTGGCACACACACACACACACACGAACAGGATGCGTGCTAGGCACAAGTTTATGTGTGCAACGGTAGTTAGGTTTGGATGGCACCATGAATCAAGCTTCTGGGAAGGGTGTTGGACCCTGCTTTTAAAGTTTGGGTTTGCTTGCCATTCTTGGAATCGGGGAACAAGCCTAGAAACTGCAAAACTACCACCGGGTGCCACCGGCGAGGCTTTGCGACCACTTCCGGAGGGGACGAAGGCCCACGCTTCGTTGAGACCATGCTGCCGTTTTGGGCGGGGCTTCGAGGTTTCGGAGTTCATGGCAAGTTTGTGGTTTGTAGTACTGGAGCACAAAGATCGAATCTTCAGCCGAGTTTCCGCGAACGCACGCATATATACTAGGCTCTTGAACAGTTAATTCGACCTCGGTCTTGCCGAGGTACATCTCTGGTCTCTAGCGACTCTAGCATCGAGTAGCCGCGTGGCCCAATCGAACCATTGTGGTTTCCAGGTCATCGTTTCTCCGAGGCATATGGTAGCCCCAGAGATTCACGAACCCGAAGGCCATAACGAAAGGCACCCCCAAGTTTCAGACGTCCCCACATCCATCTGTGAGCCTCCGAGGTTCGCGTCACTCGCCACGAAGCCACCTTGGACAGGACGCAGCCTTCCGACCTTACAGAACAACGTAGACAACGAAGATCTTGCACAACCCTTTCATGTGTTGAGTATGGCTTAGTTCCCCCAAACTGACTTGCGAGCTGACATGGCGCCATTACAGTCGACTATCCTTTCAACAACAGGCCTGTGACGACTGAGTAGTTTTACGCGTCGGTAGAGTCTCAGGCAGTACGTCTAGACGACAGAGATATTCATTGTCAGAGACCCTTCTGCAGATGTCCACCTGAGTTTAGTTGCCGCGCACTTGGAAGGACAGCATGGTCGGTATGAACACTTGGGAAGTGGAGACAAATCCTTCAGCGACCAATTTTCTTGCTACGGCTCGGCCATGGCTTAGTTTCGTCTTCAGTTTCTAGTGGTCGTGAAGCCAGTTGGTGGACAGGATGTTCTTATCCCTTCCGCACGGCAGGACGCAGAAGATGATCGCCGGCGTGTTCGACCAGCGTTGTGCTCGAAAGGAGGGTCGGTTTTGAGCACAAATGGCAGTGGATTAAGCAACTGATGACACACTACTCCAAGTAACGATGACAAGATCGTCCAAGCAAGACCTGTAGTATGACTTAGTATGAGAAAGCAGCTTGCGTTCTTGAGGAGCTGTTGGGCCAACTGGGTGTGGTCGTTTCTGCCGACGGCAATGAAGTCCAGGCGCGCCAAGAATGAAGTTGAAGGTGTTGGACACAAGACTAAGGGGGAGCTACAGTATGCTGTTGATTGGACTTTGGGGGGCTCTTTTGGGGGATATTGGCCGGATTTGCCCTAGGCCCCTCAGTTCAGGGTCTCCCTCAAAAGAGCACCCTTTATTATACAGAGGATGGTGGGGAACCAGGTACGTTGCTGGGAGGAGTTTCGATTTCGGCCGGCCGAGGTGCAGTTCCCACCTGACTTGCTCGTGCCACGGCCCTGGGCAGGTCGATCTCTTCTGTCGCACTTGTGGAAGTACAATCCTAAACCCCTAAACCCTGAATCCGAAACCCTAAACCCTGAATCCTAAACCCTAAGGCCCCAAACCAAAGATTTCACTTCGGACTGCCTGCGACCATTCTGAGGTTGCGAGTAAATGCAAGCTCGCGGCATGATCTGTGCCCTCTATTTTAGTGCCCATTTTTGGGGGCAGATGCAGACCGCTCAGGATACTGTAGGGTTTAGGGTTTAGGGTTTAGGGCTAACGCAGTTAGAAGCCCCCAAATCCGCCGAAACCATCTAGGTCTCTACGCCAGCAACCTGAGAACGTCCTAGCCTGCTTCACGACCATCGTCATTGCTTTTGCAAGCGCTACCCGGATCTTCCGTTGCTCTTGTGCTACACCCGTAAACCCCCAAAACCCGTCAACCCCAACCCGAAAAAGACACATACACCCCTACATAAACCCTAAACCCTAAACCTAACAGGAAAGCAGTTGTTTTGTTCCAAGGCCCATGCGTTCCCACGGACCAAAGCCTCGATGGGGAAGCCTAGCGCCAGTCCCAGTGCTCACATGGGAAGATCTGCTTACCATAGCCATAATTAGACTATGACCAGGGTCAAGGTTCCTTGAAGGAGAACTATGAGGGTTTGTTGTAGTGGCCTCCATAGTGTGTGTTTCTATATATGTGTATATATACATTTATTTATTTATGTATTTATACACGCGCATGCATGCATACATACATGCATTCATACATACATATGATGCTACATATGTATCTATGCATATGTGTGTGCATGTATTGTGTGTTATTTGAATGTATGAACGTATGTCTGTATGTCTGTATGTAAGTATGGATGTATGGATGTATGTATGTCTGTATGTAATGTCTGTAATGTACGTAATGCATGTAATGTATGTATGTATGCCTGTATATGTATGCATGTATGTATTTATATACATATGTACATATGTATGTATGTATGTATGTATGTATGTATGTATGTATGTATGTATGTATGATGTATGTATGTATGTATGTATGTATGTATGTATGTATGTGTCATGTTGCACTGTACTATATATATATATATAGAGAGAGAGAGAGGTGCCTTTGCACACAAGTAGGGCTGTGAGGTATTGTTGGTGCCTCTTTGGGGATCATGCAGGGCGTTATTGCCATTTTGGGCGGAGGTCAGGTTCCCTAAGTTAGGCTCCCCTTGGGGATGCACAAAGGCAGGCGTCACTTTTGTGATAAGGATCTGAAAGCGGAACCTAATCTAGGGAACCCCGCGTGACTTGATCACAGTTTGCAATGTTGCCTACATACGTACATATAGCTTATAGCTAGGTTGGTAGGGAGGGAGGGAGGGAGGGAGGGAGGGAGGGAGGTACGCAGGTACGTAGGCAGGTAGGTAGGAGCAGGGAGGTAGGTGGGGAGGTAGGTAGGTAAGTAGGTAAGTAGGTATGCATGCGTGTCAGTATGTATGCATGTACGCTTGGATGGATATTTGTATGCATGCATGCATGAATGTATGTACGCGTGCGTGCAGGGATGTCTGCCGGTTTGTATGTATCTATGTATGTACGGGTGTATGTATATACATGCATAACTTTGTATACATATGTGCATATAAGTATGTGTGTGTATAATGTGCATATACACGTATGTATGTATACACACAATATCTACATACACACACTTTGGCATACACGAACATGTGTATGACTGCATAATGTATGTTTGTGGAAGGCACAGCACAAGTAGCATATGCCGAGATCACATCCGTTTACAGGGTGGCTTCAGTTCTCTTGCATCTACATCTGAGGCCCGATTCCAGGACCTGGAACGCCGAGGAATTGCCATCCTCCATCGCCAAGCATTGGAGATCGAGGCCCGGGTGGACAGCAGTGGGGCCAACAAGCGCACGAGGGGACCCTGAATATGCAGCACAGACGGTTTCCCCATGATGGATCTCTGCAGCTGTGCAGTACGAACTACACAGCTCCACCGGTCGACTTGATGCATGCAGAGGCTGAGATAGCTGCAGCGCAGTCGTGGTCGTCTCAGCTTCGATCACCACATGGGCCCCAAAGCCTTATCTGCTGAGGCCTTCCCGAGGCTGCAGGATCCCGAAGATGTAGCATCGAATGTAGCCTGCGTCGCACGTAAAGGTCTTTAGAGCACCAGTGAATACAGACATCATGACGCCTCAGCGCAACTTCCAGACCTTTTCAGTTCAAAGTGATCATGAGCGGTGACATGTCGACCCCCGCTCACATCAGAGTCTCGCCTGCCCGACGGAGTCCTAGGGTCCTAGGGTCGCCGAGTATTTCTCCAGACCCCTGCCGATGGTGTTGTATGGATGTACACAGAGACTTGCCAAAAAAGTAGTCTGTCAGTCATAATGTCGTTGTTATTTCGATGACGAGCCGGTGACTGAAGCTTACCGTCCTAAGACCCAGGCGTAGACTTCGGTGAGTCCGGTGCGGGTTTCCTCAGTGACCGAGGCGCAAGAGCAAGTGGGCCGAGGCAAGGGCTTCCGCTGGAGTGGCCGCATTAGTAGTTTACACTACTACTCATTATTACTGTTGCTGTCATTATTACTGTTACCCTTTGCTGTTACCCTTATTGTTGTTATGAGTACTATTGTGTTGTTCGTTATTTTGCGGGATGGCGACTGCTGTGACAGCATACATTGCCAGAGCATCAGAGGCCGAAGCCCTGAACCTCAAACCCGAAGCCCGAAGACCCCGACGCCCCGAAACCCGGAGCTCGCCCCAAACACAAAGCCCCCCCAGCCCGAAACCCCAAAGACCCATCCCGTAGATTCCTTCTTTGCAGGTCTGGGACTCTTTGTGGAGGGCCCAGCTTGGTTGTTTTAGGGCAGTTTAGGGTTTAGGGTTTAGGGAGGGCCCAGCCTCGTCTTGAAGGGTTTATTATATCAGAGGCCTGATGGTACTCACTCGTATAGGGTTGTCTTCGAGGTTTCGATAAGGGCTTGATCTGAGGGCTTTGAGGGCTTCAGGGCTTAGTCCTTCACGTTCAAAGCTGAACTTCTGGCAGTGGATCGCAGTATAACGCAAAGTCGCCCCCGGAGCCTGTAATCCCCAAAACCTAAACCCCTACATCCCGAACCCTTATAAGAGCCCTTACTAACTTGCAGGAACCTTTACAGGAACCGGTAGAAACGAAGTCCGAAATCGGCCTGGCAAGTTCAGCCCCCAGAGATTCGATCACTGAAAGTCCAACCCTAAACCCACCACCCTAAACCCTAAACCCTAAACCCAACACCCTAAACCCTAAACCCTAAACCCTAAACCCTAAACCCAAATCTTACTACTGCCTCCATTTCCCAGGCCCTCGGCCGAGAAGGCGCGGCTCCACGAGCTCGTGGTGCGCTTGGATGCGCAGCTCCTGAACGCACAGCCGGGCGATCCGAGGTGGGGCTTCCCACGATCCATCTAAAGTTAGTTAAATATTTTGGGAATTTGAAATTGATTGGAATCGATTATTAAATAATAAGACTCGGAAAATTGGTAATACTATTCCCTTGTTCTACGCCAGGCCTTGTTCTACGGTTTTTAAGTCCCCTGCATTAGTATAGATGTCGGTCTTGATATGAGCACTACACATGTTCCATAAAAATCGCGTTGCAACTAGTCGAATCCTTCCGGGTGGGTGCTTAGATACCTCGGACATTCTGTTCCTCCTATCCTTGACAGCGCGACTCTATCCCTTTAGAGCTCGGATCCTAGCCACCGAGGCTCATGGTCTGAAGATGAGCAGGGCTTTCGGGTTTCGGGTTTAGCTTGTCAACATGAAATGGGAGTTTCCGAAAACAAGGGGTACCTTATCTTGGGGTCATTATAATAAGGATCCTACTGTTTATGGTACTATATTGGGGTCCCCTATTTTCGGAAACCCCCAAATCGTGCTTGGTGTTTGTAAGGGTTTAGGGCTGCAAGGTGGCGTTGGCCTTTGAGGCTCTAGAACGCGAAAGCTCTCGCCCGTTGCAACCTGAAGGTCAAGCCGCACGACACCTAAGCCTTTTAGCTGTACAAAGTCTGCCAGGGCAACCGGTTTGTTGTCAGTTCTGAGAGCCTTCCTGGCAGATGGATGAAGAACTGGTCTACAGCTGACTGGCAAACCCCCGTGTGGATCCAGAAAGCCCCTTCATGTGCTCGCCTCATGTCTTGTCAGGAACTTCTTGGTGCAAGCCATCACGGATGGATATCCATTGACCACCTCGCAGCTTGCTTGCAACACGACCGTCTTAGAAGACAACACCAGACAACTCCAGCGTGTGGGTAGGCCTTCAGCCACCCGCGACATCCTTAACTGTCCGCAGCCCCTGAATTAGGCCCCAAAACCCTGAGCCCGCGTTGACGCCGATGCATCTCGGAAAACCCTAAATCCGTGAAGCGTCCCAGGACCGTGTACCCTCACTTCTCCGGGGCCCGACCGGAGAAGGTTGCAGTGAAAGCCCCACGTGCCATGGGCAAACAGGAGGCCGGGCCTTAGGCTACCAACATCCCTGTTGTCGAATGGCCCAGTTGTGACTAGTCCGGGACAACAACCTTGTTTGTTCAGTCCTCGAACGTTTCTGGTTCCCGCCGCTCATGCCGTGGGTGTCCTTATCTTCATTCCTGCTGCGGGCTCCAGATCAACACAGCCTGCTGTGGCTATTGCTTAAACAAGACTTGAAGTGAACAACCTTGTTTCTGGTGTCCAGCTGAAGGGAGCTAAAACTCAAGGACACCCTCCTCACATCTCAAGCAAAAGCAGCATCGCGCCCTAGGTGATTCAAGCCCAAGCGCCTGCGCACCCAGTACGACGTCGGAAATGTCATGCTCTGGCTGCCGTAGCCGTAGCCCCAATGCGTAACGAGTTCCCAAAGTTGAAAGCCCAACCCACACAATTAAGTGGAAATGCATGCATATACAAATAACACACACACACACATATATATATATATAGTACATATACACATACAAGGCTGCAACATGTGTGTGTGTGTGTGTGCTGTAGTGTGCTGTAGGTATACTTATATGTATGTATGCATGCATGGATGGATGTGTATATACATATGTTTAAAGATATAGGTTCTGCCGATGTACATGTATGAATAGGTGTGTGTGTGTGTGTGTGCGTGTGTGTGCATATATGTGTACACACATACATAAGCACATACACTCAACATGGTCATATGTGCGTTTATGGGAACCTGAAGCCTGCGGGATTGCTGGCCCATCGGCAGGCCAATGCTGCCTGGCCGGAGCTGGAAAGTGCCTCGGATGTTTTGTCTGTAAGACATCATAACGACAAATGTGTATTCAGAATGGTGATGATGTTCCCTAAACCCTAAACCCTTGGTAGTTTTAGTAGTACTGAGAATGCCTCTGACGTTCACTCTCCCTGTGGCTGCGTTAGGGTCAAGATCCTCATGCCCAAGTGGCGAGATCAAGGTTTAAGGGGGTTTACCAGGGTTAGAGGTTCTATCATTATTATTACTATTTTTTATTATTACTATTTCTATCATTGCTATTAATACTATTTATGAATCTAGGGTTTAGGTTTGGGGTCTCTGCGTGCAGAGGTGCCCTGTTTCTACCAGACGCTTTTGGCCTTCGCGGTCCAGGAGTCGGAGCTAGGATTAGGGGGACCCTTGGAAATATAGACCCTCTCAATAAGGTCCCTTTTAAGAGGGCCAAAAGTACGGTTCAGAAGGGGTACCCTTTAAGGGGTACCCCTAAGAATACTACCTAAGGTGTGACCTTCCTTGGTTGGAGGGGGCTCTGGGCTCCGAAGCCTGGCTTACCGCACAGGGGTACCTTCCATTAGGGTTTAGGGTTTAGGGTTTAGGGTTTAGGGTTCAGGGTTTAGGGTTTAGGGTTTAGGGAGTTTCAGAAAATCAGGCTCGCACAGACTCTATGTCTAGGACATCTTCAGGTGGCTAGTTACCGCTATAGGAGCCTTATAGAAGGCCTATATACCTTATAGAAGCCTTATGGAAGCCCTATATACTCTCAACTACCCACCTGTAGTTTCCTTTAACTATGTAACAGTATCCTTGGCACAGGCACCGCTAAAGGGTGGATCCTGTTAATTTTGAGACGCCCGCTCTTCTGGCCACCCCACTTTCAAGGCCCTTCTAAAGGGAAGGGATGTCGTTGGCTTGTCGTAAGTTCTAGAAAATCGGGTTAGGGATTAGCGTGGCGGCGGCTGCAAAGGACAGTAACAGATTCCAATGGTCCATCTGATTGCCTTTATTACGGAGTACCCATGTAGACACAGATCTGGTCATCATAGTAGTACTGAAAACTATGATCATGACTCTGGGACCGTGTTGCTCTCGGTATCCGGCATCCGTCAACTAGCAAAAAGACGCGATTGCTCTGCTCCCCCCTTGCAATTCCAGAGGTCCCTTCGCCCAAAGCATGCACCCGCGACTTGCGACAGGATTGTAGGGGAGCCTTCGCCCACAAGACACCAAACAACCAAAGCAAGGATGCAGGCCCTCTGCAAACCTGGCAAAACGAATCGAAGGAGGAGACGATGCTCGATTGCAGTATTTGCGAGAGCTGCTGGCCAGGCCATGGCTTTGCCGATGACCGGCTTGCCAGTTCAATCGGATCTGAGCGTTCTGTTATTGAGTCCAGAATAGCCGACACTCTCGTAACGCTAGTGGCAGGAGCAGGTAGCAGTAGTAAAAGTTGTCCTGCACCAGGCATGACGCCCAACATCAGTTTCTTGTTTCTGCCCGGTGTTCCTGCACCCTAGTCGTGACCGGGAGACGGGAGACGGGCCGATAATTGACACCGCAGAGTCGGCCGCAGGGGTCTGGCGCCGGACTACAGCCCCCCGCTCAGCAGTCGTGCTCAGAGGTTTCGAGAATGATAAGGACTCACCCCCAAAGAAATCATGATCCTGATCCGAGCACACGAACTTCAAGCGAAATCCTGTGATTACTTGGGCGGTCCTGAAGAGGTTGGGGTTGATGTAAGTCCCGAAACGTTGCTCGTTTCTTGGTTGACGGATCAAGCATTGGCGACACTGCTCCTTGTCATGTTCGTGGCCTCACGTTTCCACGGCCAGCCACAACCGGGAATGGAAAGGTAGGTCCGGGATGAAGGAATACAATTGTGCAGCTGGCGATCGTATATGCATTTATGTATATTATGTCGGTAGACAGATAGTATCAGATAGATAGATAGTTAGACAGATAGAAAGATAAATAGACAGATAAACAGACAGATAGACAGATAGACAGATAGATAGACAGACTGTGACAGACGGATAGATAGATAGATGGCTAGATACATAGATAGCTAGCTAGCTAGTTAGCTAGCCAGCCTTCTAGCTAGCTGGCTAGCTAGCTAGCTAGCTAGCTAGATAGATAGACAGATACATAGATAGATAGATAGATAGATAGATAGATAGATATGTTCTTGACGTATACGCACGCACGTATGGTCAAGAGCCCTGCTATGGCTCCACAGAGCCAAGGTCAAGTGAATGCCGCGGCTGCTTTGCCTTGCAGATGTATAGTAAATAGTTTACATATTGCATCATGAATAGTGCATCATGGTTTGTGCCTATGTATACTTATACAGAATTAGAATGCATCGATATTCACAGTGACATGTAGGCTAAGCCTTTGCAAACTCCGAGGTTTCCGAGGTCGGCCGTTGCTTCATCGCGCTTGCGAGTGCTCCCCCAAGTGCATGTCACGGCTTTAGGTGTCGAAGGTTTTGGAGTGTCAGGGTTATCAGCGCAAGTGTTGGGAGCACTAGGATCCAGGAAGCCAGTAACGAACATCACCTGTAACACCCTGTGCTCTGAAATCCTAAACTCAAAGTTGTCTAAAACGGCCATGAGGGTCATTGGAGACGTGGACTTCGCAGCCCGAGTTAGCACCAGCTGTCATTTGGGGTCGCCGGGTCTAAGTCTAGCTTTTTAGGGATGCAGGCATAGAGACAGAAGTCTGCAAGTTCTCGAGACAACGCCGACCTCCCTTCAAGAAATGATTCTACCTAAGGAGTTGAGGGCTTCGAGTTTCCATCGAATCTTGAAGAGGGAGGTTAAAAACGATTGTTTTCGAGGGCTCCATTGCCAGCGGTTCACTAGCGACGGCCGTCTCCTGCTGCGCTCGTCCTGTTGTCGTAGCCCAGAAAACTTTGAGCTTTGAGCAATGTCTGTTGCACGCACGGTAAGCCCTTCCAAACGTCCTGCAGCTGGAAGCTCGGAAGCTTCCGAGACGCTCTTTTGGGTTTCCAGTTCAGGTCCCAGAAATTCTGGTTCGGGTCTTGGGGTCTGGTGATTCTTTTGCTTTTGGAGCTGGAGCCTTCCGAAATCTTCATAGCCAGAGAGGTCTGGAGACCTCCAACTGGCGGAGCTGCTCTTCTCTTGTGGCGCGGACCTGCGGACGACTCAGCATGCCCGAAGGATCAGGGGACTTTGTCAGTAGGTCAAACTTGGGGCTATGAGAACCCTAGAGCTAAGAGCGGATTACCTGGTTGATGACCCTGCTTTTAACCTCCTTTCAATGTCCCCTGATCCTCTAAGTGTAGTGAAGGTTGATCTCACTTGAGTTTTCGTAGGATAATCGTTGCACATAGGTAGAGCCTCCCGCACCACATCTGCACTTGACACCTGCTTGTATGTACGACTGTAGATGTGAGAGCGTGCACTCCAGCCCTGCAGTGTGCCTCGAAAGGCATGCGCGCGGTGGCGAAGAGATGAGCTTGCCGATCGAGGTACCACTCTTCCCCATTCCCATACTATAGAAGCCTAAATACTTACCTATTTATTTTGTATATTTTGGTGGTTCCTTATATTATATATTCTAAATATAGTATGATGGGCCTCCAAAACCCTATTCTAATTATGAAGGCCGCTATATTACCTACGAAGCCCCGGCCATGACCGGAATAGACGAAGATGAGGAAGCCGCAGTCTAAGAACCCTAAGCCCTTCACCCCAAACCCTAAGCCCCTAAACCACACACCCTACAACTCGATATACTATAGCTACTATAGTTACAATAATCTGATAGAGTACAATATAGCATCATGCATAATAATCGGGTCTATGCTGGTCTAATCTAATCTGATCTATCCTAATCTAGTCTAAGCTCATCTAATCTGGCATCACATATCATAACATGATGTTGTATCTTTGCCATAGCAAAGAATAGCATTACATCATAGAAAACAGTAGAATAGCATATCACAGAGTATTGCCTAATATACATAGTAGCATGTGGTTTGAGGCTATAGCTGATCCTCTCAAATCTTAAACCGAGTAAGAACCTGAGCTCCCGCTTTGGGCAGGTCGCCTCCTGGTGTGGTCAGATGAGCGTCCTCCGCCTGCTGCTGACGAACGGTGCCTCCTTAGGGTTTACCTTAACCCACCAGAACCTACTTTTTTGTAGGGTCCCTATAAATCCCATATCAGGGTTTATAATAATAACCTACAAAAAAGTGGGTTTTGGTAGGTTAAGGTACAGACCATGTAAAGGGTTTAGTTTAGGGTTTAGGGGCGCTTCCCGCAGGGGATGCGGGGTCCTAGGTCCTAGGTCAGTGCGAAGATCGCCTCTGTCATCGAGAAATTTTAGCAGGCTGCTCTAAGCGTTTTCCCGACAGAGAGCCGCGAAGCTCTCAGGTTTCAAGCAGGTGCTTGTATAGAAATGTAGGACCGCCTGCATGCGGAGGTTCATGCTTTGGCCGTTCCTTGCACCTGGCAGCTTTGGCCGGCCATGGGGAGGCTGCCTGGGTTCTGGGTTCGCTCAACTTTGCTCTGGAAAAGATTGCGGCCAGAATAACAGAGGAATGACCGCAGCATGGTCTGGGTTTTGAGGCCAGGTGCCTGTACAACAAAACTAACCTAGACAAAAATGAATATGGAACATGACACCCACTCCCCTCCCTCCCTCCCTCCGTCCCTCCCTACCTATACCCATAGCTATACCGATACCTATATCTATACATTTAACCTATATATATATATATATGTATAGACCATACGGTCTGTGTGTGTGTGTTTGTGTATGCATGCGTATACATATATATATATATATGTGCATAAAACACACACACACACACACACGCATATATTCTATCTGCCTATCCATCCGTCTGTCTGTCTATCTACCTACCTATCTATCTATCCAACTATCTATGTATCTATCGATATATCTATCTATCTACCTACCTATCTATCTATCTACCGATCTATCTTCTGTTCATCTATTTGTCTTTATGTCTATTTATCTATCTATCTATCTATCCATCTATCTATCCATCTATCTATCTGTCTATCTATCTGCCTGATTATCTATTTATCTATCATTCTTTCTTTTATCTATTTGGCTAAGTCGATTTATCTGTCAACCTGTCAATCTGTCTGTCTTTCTATCTATCTATCTATCTGTGTTTCTGTCTATCCATCTATCTATCTTTCTATCTGGTCCTTCCTTCCATCCTACCTATCTATATATATATATATATCT
>CAJNDV010002002.1:108535-121223 GCA_905221635.1 Symbiodinium sp. CCMP2456
GGTTTGGGGTGTGTAGGGTTAGGGGATTTGGGGTTTGGGGTGTAGGGTTTGGGGTTTAGGGTTTAGGGTTTAGGGGTTTGAGGGTTTAGGGTTTGGGGTTTAGGGGTTTAGGGGTTTAGGGTTTGGGGTGGAGGGTTTAGGGGTTTCGGGTTTGGGGTGGAGGGGTTAGGGTTAGGGGTTGAGGGTTTAGGGTGTCGGGCCTTTGGCAAGTTGGGGACCTGTAAGGGAAAGAGGAAAGGGAAAGAGAAGGCCAAGCAGAAGACCTGGGCACGGATCATAGGCCGAAGCCTCTCTGGTAAGGACAGGTTTTGAAGGGCTTGGTATCTAGGTCTAGGATTTTCTTTGCGACCTAGGCCTGGAGGTTTAGGATCGTAGGACTTAGAGTAGAGGTGTGAAGTTTTGGATAGCTGCAGGGTTCTGGATAGAGCCCTCGCAGTTTTGTCGACCGGCTTTGCTCCGATGGGCTTGAGTCTTGCAGGGTTCTGGCACGATATTTCTTGAGTTCACTGGCTTTCCGTGCTTTTTGCCTCTCTGTGGGCCTTCCGAGGCTTGGCCCAGGGTTTTCGGGTGGGGGTTTAGGCACCCTGCCAGCCGAGGGTTGAGCTGAAGTTTGGTGTATATTATATTATATATATATATATATTATTGTATTATATATATATATATATATAGTCCAGTTCCATGGAAGTACATCCCAGCCTTGACGCGGCCCAGCCAGATGTGTGGTCGCATCTGGGTTTGCTGATCTCTATCCATCGGCCCAGGGGCTTTTATATAGAAGCCTAAATAATTACCAAAACTATTTTGGGGGCTCCTTATTATATTTATAGTATATAGTGGCCCCAAAACCCTATTCTAATTATTAAGGCCCCTAATGTAGAGCCCTATCATAGATCCCTTATAGAACCCATTTAAGGATCCCTTTAAAGGAACCCTATTCCAATTATGAAGGCCCCTATATTACCTCTGCTGATAGTTTCTTCCAATTCCTCAGCCGCATGTCGACCTGTCGTTTGTCGCTTCCTCCGCTCTGATGTTGGCTCTTGTGATCTGTGCTGGTCCGGTCTCCCAACGAGATTGCGCGAATCGAAAAGACGTGGGATTGCATGTGTGCTTATATATATATATATACACACACATATCATATATATATATATATATATGTGTGTGTGTGTGTGTATTTATTTATTTACTTACCTATATATATATATATATGTATTTTTTACTTACCTATACTTATTTATGCATACAGAAATACTCGCATAGAGGCAGCTGTGGTCTACCTACTATCGATCTACCATCTACTACTTTGATTCGATCGATCGATGATGGATCTATCCATCTATCCATCATCTATCCACTCTATCTATCTAGCTATATTTCTTTCTATGCTTCTTCTTTCTATCTATCTGTCGATCTATCCATCGATCTTTCTCTACCGGTCTATCTATCTACCTATCGTTTTTTCTATCTACCTATCGTTTTATGTGCCTGCTTGCATGCATACATATATACAACCACACAGACATATATACATACATACATACATACATACATACACACATACATCCATACATTAGTACATACCTACATTCATACATATATACATATACACATGTAACATGTATGTCTGTATGCAGCTATGTACGTACATACATCTTTGCAACATAATTTTATCGGCAGATATGCAGACAGGTGCTTCTACCTTTGGCCAGGTTCCATCATGGATCTTCTGCTCAAGCAGGCCAAAGCAGCCCGCGGTGACGACACCTGGATCCTTATGGAAGCAGAGGAGCCGGCTTGGGGCTGCATTACATAGTAGCTGCGTAGGTAACCCGTCGGGTATGCACAATCCTACCATAGCTCAATGCTTGCGCTCTCTTGCAAGACAAGCAGTTCAGCAGCTAGGGTTTTGAAGCAGCTTTTTCAGGCAAAGGCACATCTTCAGGTAGTGGAATAACTGAAGCACCTCTAAAGGTACTGGCGCCCAGGCGACTGACGCGTTGACTACTACGGCATATAGTGTCATGACCATTGATGCTACGTCTGCCGCAACATCTAGCTGCCACTGCTGCTAGTGCTGCTCCTACTCCTACCTTTTTCCTCCTGCTCCTCCTCCTCCTGCTCGTACTCCCACTCCTTCTACTCCTACTCCCACTCCACGCCTACTCCTACCCCTACCCCTACTCCTCTTCTCCTGCTCCTGCTCCTCCTCCTCCTCCTGCCACTTCCTTTTACGACGATGACGACGATGGCTGTTGTTGTTGTTATTGTTATTGTTTATTGTTACTGCTATTACTACTTCCACTACTATTACGACCATGACGAAAGCAGCAAGACTGACGTTGCATTTGATGCTTCTTGCTACTGCTTATCGTGATTTGTTCTCTGTTCGGGGCAGTAACTCAAAGCAATCCGGCTGGCCTGCGAAGACTTGCATTTCCGCGGTGGAAAGCCCTACAAAGCGCTGTAAACACACTTTGGCCGGCGTGCTGCCAGGTCACTGTACAAAGGCGGCGCTTTGTGAGCAGGTAGACAGCAAGCAGACAGAAACCCATGACCTGCACGCAGAGGCCGTCATTCATGCAACATCCACCGACACACACACACACACACACCTATAGACATACATGCATGCATACAGACATGCGTACGCCTGCATTGCGCAGACACGCAACACTACACACAGAGACCCAGAGGCACACATACGCGCTGCGCGAGGGCTTTTTACACGTAGGCATACGCCTACATGTACATACACTTTGTCACCTGCTTTCCCATACGTGTCCAGACACTCTGGTGCGCAAACACCGCACTGCTAGCTGTTTCTCCTTGTTTGTCGTGTTTTAGAAACGGTTTTTGACCGCAGAGAGCAGATTTGGGGCCGTGGTACTCGGGATGCAGGCAAGAGCCAATGATATCTGCCCGGAGGACGGACGCACACCGTACCAGGTGGCGGCTTTGCCCATCCGCCTGCAGATGAGACCTACGTGCCTGGATGTTTGGCACCTTGGTCTTAGAGTCTAAGTGGCTTTTGTACTGCTTCTCCTGGTTCCCAGACATTCCCCGTCTGAGGACTGGCCTCCTCCGCAGCTGGCCTTTGCCGGCGGGCGAAGCAGGCTTAGCATCCCTCCGAAGTGTGCTGGAGGCCATCGGAGAATGAGCTTGGGCGCAGCATCGACAATGAGTTTTCGCTGCCCCATGTGTAGTTCTCTAAAACTCGAATGGTACGGCACCCTTACAAAAAGGACCCTTCAAGGGATCACGATCCTAATTTACAGAACTACCCCCCTGGTGCCAGGCCAAAGGCGAAGCCAACGCTGCAAATGCTGCTGGCTGGACGCCCCTTCTCCTGTGCGCAATGGTCGATAGGCCGGAGGATCGCGAGCTGCGGCTAGTGTAGTAGCTCGGTCCTTATACTAGGAATCCTACTATTTAGGGTACTATATTAGGGTCCCCTATTTTCGGAAACCCCCACTTGGTTTTTCGTGGCTCAGGATCTAGCTTACCCTGAGCATGTGAAGCCGGAATTCTTCAGATACCAACCCCTTGATCCAGGGGCGACGCAGTCGAGCTGCTGCTGAAACACGGGGCAGACCCGTACCAGGCGAGTCTTTTGCACCAGGGACTCTAGAGACTCTAGAAGAGCCTCGTGTTGAAGATGACAAGAAGCAGCACCAACAAAGCTTTGAAAGCAGCAAGACTGAAATTCCACGTTGGTGAGGGTCAACGGGCAATGCCTTCATCAATTTCAGCCTAATTACCCTGAAGAGCTCAAACTGGAACCGAAGGCCAACCAAGTACAAGGAAGAAAGTGCCAGGTGCAATGCGAGAGCATTCGTCCCGCTACCCGAAGCAGACAAGACAATCGCTCCACCCATATCTTTGGCCCAACGGCAATTACCGTCGACTCGGCAAGCACTGCAATTCAGGCCGGCCCTCGCGGACGAACGGCCATGCTCTGGGCAGACTGGCCTCTCGGAAGCACTGGGCATTGCAACTGCTGCTGCTGCGACGACGACGACGACGACGAGGACGACGACGGCGGTGACGATGACGACGAGGACAGCAACGGCGAGGACGACAACTGCCGCTAAACTTGCAGCCAGCCAGCAAAGTGAATGTAGGACGAAACATACATCTCTTCGTCGGTGCTTCTGGAAGGCCAGAAAAGCCAAGGCTAACATTTTGTCATGGCCATCGGTGGAAACCGCAGAACAGCCTATGTCACCAATGTTGTCTTCATCGCACTGGACCAGCCCCCAACTGCATCTCTATCAAGGGCATCCGAAGACATCTCAGACACAGTCACGGTTACAAGCCTGGTCGACATGATGAACCCTGCGTGACTCTTGCCATAGCTGTATGTGTATGCGCGCATGATAGTTCAGAAAGCAGTGCATACATATACTCTCATACTCAGTATCCATGTTGCTTGTCTCACGCTCCTGTATTTTGGTTTCAAGCAGAACGTGCGGAAGAAAGTAAGGCGCTCTTCACACACGACTCATTACATGATCACTGATCCTCAGTCGTTGTTGTCATCATCATCGTGTCATCCCGATACCGGAGCCCTGAGTCTTCAGCACAGCCATTGCGTGGAGATCTACAGGTCCAGAAGCTTGGTGCGTTTCGTTGTGTGAAATTTTCGGGCTGACATTGTCCACATCTGTGCTGGCAGTGCCCCTCCAAGGTGCCCTGTAGCGTGACCTGTGACCCTGCTTTCATGTCGTCTGACCCTAATGCGATGCCAGCCACGCAGTGGTACGAATTTTGGCAACGACAGTCACCATAGCAAGGACCATTGCAATCAGAAGGGGTAGTAGTAAGGCAGTAAGGGTAGCAACGGCAAAAATTGGGCCCCCCTTACACCCCAAACCCCTTAGTCCAAACCAGCAGACCCCGGAAACCCTACTAAACCCCCACTATAAACCCTAAACCTTAAAGCCCAATCCAATCAAAACCCCAAGGCCCGAAGAGCGAAACCCTAAACCCTAAACCCTCAACCCCTAAACCCTAAACCCCACAAAGGTACCGCTGCTCCTCGGCCCTGGCTGTTTTGAAGGCCGAAGGCCGGCGAGAGAAGCGCGAAGACCGCGAAGGCCCCGAGAGCTGTGGCGCTAGCTAGGTCCTTGTTGGATATAATTTTGCATTTGTATTATAATAAAAAATAATAAGGATTAAAAAATGATCGTTTTCATGTAGCTCCAACAGGGAACCAGATAGGAGCTTTTCGCTTTTGTGTTTCCAAGGTTTAGGGTTTAGGGGTTTAGGGTTTAGGGCTTAGGGCTTAGTTAGAAGTATGGGCCCCTAATATGGACCCCTAGGGGGTTCCAGGGTCCCTTCAGGGTACATATGGGGTAAAAAGGTAGGTAGAGAAGGTCCCAGGGTTAAGGGCCCATCCTAGGGGCCGCAGAGTGTTGCAGATGTCAAGGGATCTTTTGTCTATTGCAGGCTATGGGGATACTTAAGTTACAGGAGCTGACCACGGGAGCCTAAAGTAGCAGTAACAATAAAGGCAACAATAATCGTATTCCTCGCAACAATCCTAGCACCTCATTTCTCGTGTGGTTTCGTTTCGGGGGGCCGCCTTGGTTCCGGGATTCTTATCGGAGGCTGAGTTCAGGCTGCACAGGTGCAGTTAATACAGGGGCCTTGGTGAGTATGTTGACTAGGGTTTTGGGGTTATCATGGATAATGAGGAACTCCCAAATTGTCGAATCACTTAGGTCCCAATAGTTAGTAATCAGCATTGATTGCAGACGAGAAGGATAAGGAGTTAGTTTTGGGCTGTTTCTGGCGAACCTCCCATCCCAACTGATGCAAAGACACAGGCCTGAAGAGACTGCAGACGGCTATGAAGGACCCGCTCCTGTTTCGCTAGGCTCGTCCTTGAGGGCCAACCTTTTGTGTTTGTTTTCGCGAAGGTTCTGCAGTATATAGGGGCCTTAATAATTACCTATACTATTTTGGGGGTTCCTTATAGTATAATGAGCCCCCAAACCCTATTCTAATTATTAGGCCCCTATAGTATTGCCTTGGCTCCTGGGTGGCGGGTGCCTCGGATGCGATGCCACCAGGACTTCTCGCATGTCTGCAAAGACATGAGCGCAGCTGCGGGCTCGAAAAGTGTACGGGCAACTGAATCCCTGAAGCTTGTGAGGATGTGCCTTCATGCTGTAGTGAAAGAATATAAAGAAAAAAGGAACAGAAATGTAAGCATACAAGAATTGTGTGTATATATATATATAAATGCGGATCGATAGGTCCAATAGGTTTCGCCGCAAGAAACGTGGCCGGTTCAAGCACACGGTGCCGTAGCACATGATAGGCATGACGTAGACCGATGGAGGCCGGGCCTGAGGTCAAACCGACTCTTTCAACGGCGGCGGCCATCCTGCAGACAAAGGAAGACTTTTTCTTGGCAGTGCAACATGGAGATCTTGATGTTGCCAAGGAAGCAGTTGAGGCAGTTTTTGTCATGAGGGTGCCCGTCTGGCCTGTCGTAGGGAGTAGTGGCCCACGGAGAACCCTAGCTAATTATAGAAATCGAAGCAATCGCTTGTAGGTTACGTATCAACCCTTAACTTTCTCTCTACCTACAGAAAGGGACAGTAATAACAAAACACACTACACCATGCCAGACCAGACCAGATCCGACCACCATGCATGCGCGGGATGCATACTTAATCGTACATACATACATACATACATACATACATACATACATGCATACATATACAAGCAGGCACATATCGTACAGGCTTATCATCATTATTGCGGGGTATGGTGTTATAGCAATACTAATTATCAGGATTAGCAGCAGCATTATTATTCGCATTTTCCGTAAAACCCTAAACCCTCAACCCGAAACCCTTAGAGGTGGCCCAGCCTCGATTGACGATGAATGGATGGACCTTGCTTTTCGCGGCCGCGGCGCGGAATGCGAGCCTCGGGGGAGCCGAGGTGCGATGCTTAAAAGAAGTTAGGGGTTTGGGGGTGTAGCGGTTTAGGGTTTAGGGGTTTAGGGTTTAGGGGTTGAGGGGCATGAAAGGGTTTAGAGGTTTAGGATTTAGGGTTTAGCCTCAACATATGAGTCCTTGGAGCCTTCGGACTTCGGCTTAAGGATAGATTGCAAAGGTACCCCAGTAATCTCTCTCTCTCTCTCTCTATGTGTATCTATATATATAATATATATATACACATTATTATGTGTGTATATATATATATGTATGTCAGTAGGTTTCCTGAGATGTCCCTTGATGATTTGACCTCGAAAAAGCGCTCAGGTTCTGTGCCGCCGTTTGATTGCCAGGCATGTGAATGTGAGAGGCAGCGATAAGAAGGGACGGACTCCGCTTTTCTACGCCGCAGAATCAGGTCACGCCTCGCTTCTTGGATGCCGAAGTCAAGGAGTGTGTTTAGGGTTTAAGGTTTATAGGGTTTCGGATTTAGGGTTTAGGGTTTAAGGTTTGATGTTGCTGTTTTCTGCAGTCGTAACCTTCATAACGACCCTTTTGTACCTTGGTTCAACAGGCTTTGCGCGTACTTGGTGACCCGAGTCGGCATGTCGGTGGATGATGAGGATGACTCTGGCCTTACTCCACTTGCTTGCGCCCTGAAAGCCGGTGAGATCGATGCATCCGTCACTCTGCTGAGGCAGGGAGCCTCGCTGGGTTATGTGAACAGCAAAGGTATCGCAGTCTACCAGTTCGCCTCCGAGTACGTCCTTGGCCTCCTTCAAGGGAGAAAGGGGCAGTGGGTAAAACCAATCGGCACTAACCGGAAGCGAAGTCTTCGAGACTCCCAAGCTTGCGACCTCGTGACCCTCGAGGAATGGGCTGCAAAGCGTCCGAAATGCTCTGCAGCGGGGGAGCCCATCGTGAGACACCTGGCCGACCGAGTCATCGTCGAGAACGAGACCCACGCCGTGTTCGTACCTCTCAAAGATCCAGAGTTGCGAAAGGTGCGCCTTCTCGAGAAGGGGCTGGTTCTTGACCAGGCGCGACTCTTTCAAAGCGAGCTTTTTGTGCATGCTATGCCTCCAGAGCATTGGGCCGATACACTGGGCACCCATTCGACTGAATCTGTTGCCACCAACCGAATACGCAGGGTCGTGCAGTCAACATCTCAAGACAGTGAGACGATCGTTGCTGCAGTTTGCCGTGCTTCCGGGCACATCGTTGGCTTCTCTCGTGCTTCCAAAAGGCCTGCGATTTTCGAGTACTACGCTGTTAGCACATGTTTTCGATTTCTTCTTGAAGCGGAACACTCAAATTAATCCCAAATTCCCTAACCTCGGTACCCTAAACCCGAACATAAAACCCTAGCCTAAAAACCCTGGGCTGTAAATCGCCAAAACGCTTGTACCCTCAACCCAAAGCATTGCGAAGCCAGAGGCCGTTTGCGGAGCTGTACATTGAGACGCTGAAAGTACAGGCTGGACGTCGCCTCTTTTCATGGGCAGGGTACTGTCCTAGTGGGTTTGTGTTCAGAGATTTAGGGCGGTGGTTCGGACAGACATGTTTGTGCGACGTTGCTGCAGAACAGGACGTCACATGAACACGATTATCAGAAGCGTGTTGTCATTTGTGTGAGTAAGGCTTGCTGTAAGAGCTACTATAGAAGGGCCATTACAAAGGTGGTTCAAAGGCATGAACTGAAAGGATCTATTTGTTTACCCTAACCCTGAATCCTAAACCGTAGCTACCCCAAGCTTATGACTAATGTAGACTAGGAGCCCGGCTGAGCCAATACTACTCCTTCGGGTTCCTTCTATATGAAAGCACATGCCCACAGCCCGTCTAGCTATTGAGGCCCCTATGTTGTAGGCTTGTTTTGCAGAACCCTTTATAGAACTCAGCACCCCTTTAAGGAGCCCTTGGAAGGAGCCCTATTCAGATCATTAAGGCCCCGAGAAAACAGGCTGGCCACGAGCTCCAGGGCATCGCGCGACTGATGATCCAGGCGGCCGAGATTGAGGCCGCCAAGAAGCTTTGTCAATGTTACTATACTAGATAGGTCTTTGGTTGCTGCTACTATACTAGGTAGGTCTTTGGCATAAGTTCTTCAATGTTGCTATGCCAGGGAGGTCTTTGGGGTATTGTTTTTGGCTTAGTGGGCTTAAGAGGATCTCATGTACGAATATTTGTCAGAGACTGTGAAGGGCCAACGTAGTGTAGGGGTCGGTTGAACGAGTATCGCTATCCCCTGATAGTGACTACATCGCTGTAGTGTAGTATGCCCAATATGGACGCCTAGTCGAATTACCACCATTACTCCTGAGGGTTCCATAAAATGGCTGTACGAAGATACACCCCCTCCGCCCCAAAAAAAACTAATAATAATAGTAATAGTAATAGTAATAATAATAATAATAATAAATGCCCTAGGCTGGCTAGTAACTGCTTTTTTGTTTATGAGCGTCTCTAGGCTTGGAGGGTTTCCATACGGGTTAGTTGTCAATGTTAGGTTAGGTTTTTCTTCATGCAGGGTTCTAGGGCTTCTAAGGGTTATTCGTCCACGTTACGGCTTTTTGAGAGGTCCTAAGGGGTAGTTTTCGGGGCTTCTGAACGAGGTCGATCAGGGGTCTAGAGTCTAGAAGAGGTTAGGGATCCTTTTACCCTGGTTTGGTTGGGGTTTGCCAGCACTCTCAAGCAGAGCCCCTAAAACGGATCTGGTCGTCTTTGCTATATAAGTGGGACCAAGGAAAGGCTTCGCAACTGCGAAGGTCGGGTCCCGCTGCCTGCGCCAGAATGTGAATGCACAGCGCTTCTTCAAGCGGCTCGGGTTCACTGAGGTACCTGAGCCTGCCAACACAGACCTTCATAGCCCACTCGTTGATTGCATTAAATTCGAAAGAGCAGTCGCCGTGCGCCATCGGGTCAGTAGTAAATCCTCGATGTAGTGTGGTTGACCTCATAGCTCCCATGCACCGACAACTTGCACGACGGACAAGATGCTGTGTGTTTCGTAGCCATCGAGGATTTGCAGCTGCCGCCTATCATTGAATGTGTGTGGATTTCCATGTGGCCCCGAGTGCTTTGCTCTCGAGCTGGTTGCATCTGATAATGCCCGACAGGAAAATCAGAGTGTGAGAAGAACAGGCAGCAGTAGGATCCCGATCATATGGCGGTCTCCGAAAATAGGGGACCCGAATACAGTGCCCTAAATAGTAGGACCCTTTTTATAAGGACCCCAAAGTCAGGTACCCCCATATGGACCCCTAATTCAGGGAGCTGCGCGAAGAGATGAAGTTGGAGGGGAACCCTCGCACGTCGCATGTCAAGTGCCAGCATTCATCCGCGAAACAGTTCACTCGAAACTCATGCTCCCCGTCCCTAGATGATTTATATTAATATTAGTACTATTAATATGAAAATCTTAATATTAATATGAATATGAATATTAATATTAATATTAATATTAATGATTAATGATTAATATAAACCCTAAGCCCCTAGTTCCCCGGAAGCCCTGGCAGAGAGCAGGATGAGCTGGGAGGGTCGCTGGTGGCGGCCTTGACACCTGCTGAGCTGCCAGCTGCCATGGACTATCCAGGCGGGGTCAGAGCAATACCATGATACTGCGGGTTTAGGGTTTAGGGTTTAGGGGGGTTCCTACAAGGATTTCGGTAAGGTTGTCTTTTCAGGGTTACTGTAAGGGCACGACAGGTCAAAAAACAGGGCCCTGACCACTGAAGAAAACCCTAAACACTCAACCCCATGCCCACAAAGGTTTCTAGGGTCATTACTTCTACCCCCTGGCTCATTCTCCCTGAGCCGGCACTGCAGGACATCACCCCAAAGCAAAACGTGTTGGACTGTCCTTTGCCCAGTGGGCCTGTGGCTCCACTGGATGAGAAGTTAAGGTAACGCTTCGAAGCCCCAAGTTCCGAAGCTCCCCTGTCATGTCAAATCACGGTCATTATCGTCATGACATTACTGTACCCGTTGTTCTCATCGGCGCCCACGTCATCCTCCGCACCACCATGATCACAGCGGGAGCTTCATTGCGTAGACCTCGGGCCGGGCTGCAGGCAGGGACTTCCGGGCATTGCTGGCCTTTGCACTGCCGCGGCAAGCAGAGGAGCCTTGGTCTCGCAAGGGCAGTCACAGCAGTGATCTTCATGACGGCGATGATGCGGCAACGATGCTAATGATGCCAGCGGAGTTTTCTTTTTGCAATAATGAGGCTAGCGGCAAAGAGGAAAACGACAGAGAAGATGATGAGGAGCAGGAAGGAGGAAGAGGAGGAGACTGGCATCATAATCGTGATGACGGTGATGAAGGTGATGATGACCACGATGGGGGACGATGTCGATATCGACGACGGAGACGATGTTAGGTTGCGTGATGGTCGAGCTTGTTGTCGTGGTGCTGACGCTGGGTTTAGTAACAGTGGGTTCAACCTAAATTGACCCTCTAATGTAGGAGCCTTAATGATTACCTATACTATCTTGGGGGTTCCTTATTATAGTTTTTCATAACCCCCAAACCCCATTCTAATTAATTATTAAGGCCCCTACATTATCGAGTGACCTGTGACCGGCGTTTTCATCTTGTCTGGACTTATGCAGCTAGGTTGAAGAGGTTCAGTCGGACGGGGTCTGCTTTAGCTTGTCGACAGCACCTCGGAAGTGGATCCATGAGCTGTCGTGCTTCGACTGAAGGGTTCAGGGCTATGGCTTCCGGGTCCGGGGTTACTGCAGGGGCCTAATAACTACTTATGCTATTTTGGGGCGGTTCCTTATTATAATTGTAGAACAAATGGGTCCCAAAAACCCTACTCTGATTATTAAGGCCTCTGCATTAGGTCCCCGGTTCGGGGAGTCGACAGCCAACCGGTCCTTGACACAAGCAAGCTGTAAATGGCCGCCTCCTGCTCGGGGCTCTTAAAGCTCTCAAAGCCCTAAACCCTTCAATTTCAGCAGGAGCTCACGGCCATTGAGGCACCCAGGGCCTTGACCATAATAACAGTAGTTGTAGNNGGGCTTAGGGTCTAGGGTACTAGGGTAGGCAGTAGTTAGTTAACCCCCTTGTAGACCCGAACTTCAAGACATGAAGAGACTCTTCGCACACAGCCAAGGTTTGGGAGCCAGTCAGGATGGGAAACTCAGCAGCTAGCAGCTTGCTCTCGAATTGAGGATCTNNGGTTTAGGGTTTAGGGTTGATGATCGATGCCGTGGTGTACTCTCGTTGCTGTGTTCTTGAAGGTTGACGCCACTCCTGTTTCGGACAGGTCTGGCAATTCGCTGAGTTTCCAATTCAATTGAAGGGCGACAGTCATTGCAACCACTCAGCAGTATCATGATGGCTGCGACAAGATCGCGCTGATTGTGAATGTGACTGCATCACAGGAGCAGAGCAAGGACAATTTAGCTGCGCACTTGCACCTACTCGTATGCTTGCGTCGCAAAAAGCGTTGTCTAGCAGATGGAGATCTCACGTGTGCTTGAAATCAGAGGGTGCAACGAGATATACGTATTGTTACCTGAGAAATTAGTAACCTCGAGCCCTCGACTTTCACGCGCACTTGTTCTTCAACGTACATGCCGGCTCCATGTCCCCCGGATGGACAACTCTAAACCCTAAACCCCTAAACCCCTAAATCCTAAACCCTAAACCCTAAACCCCTAAACCCTAAACCCTAACAGTGAGGTTCGGAGAAGAAGGGGAGCAAAACCCCC
>CAJNDV010002002.1:144976-165356 GCA_905221635.1 Symbiodinium sp. CCMP2456
CAACACAGACAAACCGTAGATACATGGGGGGGGGGTAGCAAATACATACATCCCTGCATGCATGCATACATGCGTACATACATTCCTGAACAAGTATATACCTGCCGATACAGAGGTACATGCATACATACGTACATACATACATACATGCATACATGCATGCAGGCATACGTGCATGTATACATACATAAATGCGTGCATACTCACACAAACATGCACACGCACGTACGTACATGCAAGTTGCCCTTCACTCTTGTCGAAAATACTTACCTCCTGAGCTTCTCACAAAGGAACGGAAACTCCACGACCGGCATCTACGCAAGCTCAACAAGTTCTTGCACACCATAGAAAAGGATCCGAAGGCCTGCTCCTCATGGGTTAAGGGTTTAGGGTTTAGGGGTTTAGGGTTAGGGTTTAGCATTTAGGGGTTTAGGATTTAGGGGTTAGAGTTTAGGACATATCGTCTTGCATTAGGATCTCGGGAAGCACATGGGCTTAGGGCTTCGGATGTAGGGAGTATCCGGCACTGGGGATTAAGGCCTTGCGATGGGGCTTTGCGCTCAAGATGAGGGGTGTTTGTGTCGGGGTTAGGGTGTAAGTTGTCAGTTTTGAGGGCTTTTCTTTATCAGCTGCGCCAACTAGCCGAAAGTTTGCGGGGGGGCTAATGGAGAGAAAGAACTAGAGCTTATATGCATTTCCTAGGGAACCTTTTGTGAATCACGAAAAGTGTTTTCTGAATCTATTAGTGGCCATAAGCTAGTATAGTGTATGCTATTAGTGAGAGATGGAGACAGCACAAAAAAGACAGAAGAAAAGAAGTCCCTCAGATATGAGTTTAGGGTCTAGGAGGTTTCAGTTTGAATCAGTCAGTTACACCCGGCGCTTGAAATTCAAAACTGCAGCCGGGCCGAAGCCGAAGCGGCAGCCAAATCTGTAATGCTTCTGTCGACAGGCCTTCGAGGCACACATTGCGGCACAGCGGCACGAGATTGACGAGCCTTGGTTGGCCCTTCCAAGGGAAATAACACCACCGTTCTCAATCATTGCGAGGTCTGAACCCGCAACCCAGAACCCGAAACCGTTTGGCTGTTTTGGTACGTGTGGTGAGGGCGAGTTCATTGGTGAAGCGCCATGCTACGCTCGCAAAACAATGATTCACATGTTGATTCCGAGTCCGACGACGCGGGTGGAGGGTGTTTGCCTCCGCGACGACGACGTGAGGCGACGCCGATGGCAAAGCAAAGTTAGCCATCCACAGCCGTTGTTGTGAAGTACGATGAACAGCGACAGTGATACTGACAGCCATCATGCATACAGGCAATGGCAATCGCAATGGTATTCTGCATGGTATTTTTCGTGACGGCAAGAACTGCATGGATCCAATGGAAAGACAAGCAATGAACAGTGACACTAGCCACTAAGCCATCTTTGAGCCAATCCCGATTGACCTAGTTGCATCCTTTCATTCCCACAGCAACACGGCAAGCGGCAGAGGTCAGAGGTTCCCGACATCTGAGGACAGCCCGTCACTTGATGATGACAGCAGCCAGGAAACAGTCAACCTCTCGCTCTAATGTAGGGGTCTTAACACTTACCCATAGTACTTTTGGGGGGTTCCTTACTACGCTTATAGTAGAACATACCCCAAAACCCTATTCTAATTATTAAGGCCCCTACATTAGGCTCCTAGCTAAACACCTTTCGTTGCTGCTTGTAAGCCGCAGGCGTTTCGCCTTTTAACTGCAAACGGGTGAGCGAAAATCCCGCAGAATGGTCTTGCAAGTCGCAGAGGCTGCTGGTCGTAGAGTCCTTTGCAGAACCCGACAGAGGTACTGGCCCATCCTTGTAGATGAGAAGAAGAGTAAGGCATCTCTGCGAATGTGTAATGAGGCACGCTGTAAGCCTCGTTGGCCTGGGGTGATTCGCACAATCACCATCCAACCGTACTAGGCATGGCACCCCGAGGTTGGATAGGAACCGCTGAGGGAAACCATGCTGCTGTTCTGCATGGTGCATTTCATCACCACACATAGGAAGTAAAGTCTGTACTGTTGAGGTGCCGCAGACAGAAGCTACAGAAGAGCTCATAGCTTTCCCCAGCCCGCTCTAACTTCTAGGGAAAGGGCCCCATGCAGGTAAGTGGAAGATTTTTCAAGGCAAGGGCAAGTGGCTCCCGTGTTGTGGGTCCACGATGCCTAGTAAGAGAGAGTCCTTTCAGGGCCCCTCTGGTCGCCCGGCGCATGGTGCCCGGACACATGATGGCAGTTTCACCCCTCAAAATGTATCCTCTTAGCATTTTAGCCGCACGCCCTCGCAGTGAGGCTTCGGCTTTACATGATTCTCCTGGAGCCGGAGAGGCATGATCGTGAGTTCTCATACCCCGTTTCAAAAGGCGCAAGGCAGAGCGCCTCTCCCTCTCCGAAGCTCTTCGACACCTGTTGCACTCTACTACGGGAGCCGAAGCGAATCTGAGCGAGTCCATCGCGGCGGGATCTAGATCTGGGTAGTGCTCTAAATTAGGGTCCCTTTTTAGGTGCCCCCAAAATACGGCACCCTTATAATAAGGACCCTAAAAGGGACCCTAATTTAGAAAGCTACCCATCCAGGGATCTTGATGCACTTGTCCATGTGGAAGAGTCTCAGCAACCCTGGAAGCAACTTCTTAGTTCCCCAATATTAAACTTGTAAACTTGTTGGATTCTTATGATTTCGTAGTAATCTGAAAATTTAACCCTTTTTTTCCTGGCTTATTGGGGAAGTAAGACTTTAGAGCCACGAAAGGAAGACTCTTCGGATCAGATTCGTGGACCCTCTTGATTTTCTCTCCCCCCCTTTTCAGCCTCAGGCCCTGTCGCCTCGAGGGCTGGAGCTTTTCGGAGGTGCCAAATCCATGTTATCTTTGGGGCCCGAGTCTGGCCCAACATCTTTCGGCCCGGGCTTGGGATTTGGGATTCAGGATTATAATGTAGGGGCCTAAACAAGTGCCTATACTATTTTGGTGGTTCCTTAATATAATTATAGTATAATGGGCCCCAAAGCCCTATTCTAATTATTAAGGCCGATCAGGGGGTTGAGTTTCGAATTCTAGCATGCGGGATCCTTACGACTCTGAGGTGAAGCCCGATATCACAAGCCCGATGTCGCCGTACGCGCAGGTAATGAGAGCGCTTCCGCCAGCGAACAGAAGTATAGAGTAGAGCAGTTTCAAGTTGTGGGGTTTTGCCGTTGTTTTCATAGTGGTGTGTTTTGCTGTGTTCCACACGCCTGTTGTTGATTCGTGGCACTGTTCCTATGGTCACTCTGGCTGCTTGCCATGACAGTAAGGCAGCAATATTGATAGGACTGACATATACTGGCATTGAGGTACGGCGTTGCCTGTTCACATGCATATCTCCAAGTGCATGATCAATGTATGATCAATGTGGTTGCTTTGGGTGTGGCTGCTGTGCCGGTGCTGGTGGTGGGGGCGGCCATGGTTCTGGTGGTAATGACGGTGGTCGTGGTGGGTGCTTGCAAGTGACAGGATTCGGTTTGTTCACCTGGTGGTGTTTGTACTTGGTGTCAGGACCCATATATGACTACGTAGTCTTTCATATTATCGCCTTGTAAGCATGGCTGAGAATAGAAGTCGTGCTCGTTGCTTCCACCTTTTGCCCTTGATGTGATAATGACACGACTCCTGCTATCTCTCTGTTCGATCCGCACATGTGAGCGCTGCTGCTTCAGTTATCACCAACACATGGTTTTTGCTTATTGGTTCCCGTTCGTACATCGAGCCAGAGACATGGCAACAACAAGATTATTGGCAGCCCTACTACATGTGTCATCCCAGCAGTGGAACACCTGCATTCATACTAGTGCCACCATATTACTCTTACCATGCTGATGATTCTGTTGTTAATGATGATACCAATCATAATTGTCACCATCATGCTGACCTGATCGCGGCAATGATCGCTAGTTTGTCCTGGCACCACTTTGGTTGACAATGTGTCCGAGCAAGGTACCACGACTGCCACTTCTCGCTGCTAGACCTCTTCTGCAGGTATCATGTCCTGGTGCATAGGTCCTGATGCTGGCTCTTCTCATGATAAGCAGGCAAAAAACATGGCGACTAATCTGCAGGCTTTGCCACTTCAGGATGTAGTTTCGAAGGAACAAAAGGTGGGAAGAGGGCTCTCCGGGCAGAGAGAGCGGGGTTGCCTGTGTCTCTCGGATTTCTGCGCATCATCTCCTCTGACGAAGGAGGACAGCCCGCAGTTTTTAGGGCTGCAAACTTCGTTATGCCCGATCTCGGCAGCACTCGCCGCAGATGTGGACTCAGCTCTATGAGTCGAAAAAAGGGTGTTGCATGCTGGGGCTTCCGGAGAAAAGTCTCAACATAGATTTGAGCTCATTTTCAAGGGCCTCCCAGCAAGCATCTTACAAAGAGGTGGGTCACCCAATTCTCGGCAAATCCCATAGGTTCCGGCTCTTGTTTCAGGTTCGGTTTAGGGTTTAGGGTGGGTTCCATGATCAGCTCAGGTCTTCTCACTTTCTCATCATCTACTTCCACAGCAACGCGGAGGCCAGTGTGGATGTTCCGTTTTGGATGCTGTGACTGTGTCTGTGTGAACCAGACGTGTCACTCTTACATTCTTCTTCTGGTTCCGATCCGACATCTTGAGTCCGGTTCCTGGTAAACCTGAGAGACGGTGTGGACAGTCGATCAAACCTGGACAGGACCTCGGAGTTTGCCGCTGGTTTGCTGACTTCCTGCACGAGCAATTTCAGGCGCAAGCAGCATCTCTCATCAGTGGAGTTTCGCGCACAGGTGCATTTCTTCGCAGGCTCTCTTTGCTATTTGCAGCCATGTCGATTACATCATCTGAGGCAAATCGACCACGCACACACACACACACACAAATGTGGCCCGATAAGACCACCATCGTCGTCATCGTTGCCAGAATCGTCATCATGACATCCTGGCCAGTAGCTCGCTGCCAAGGGAGTTAAAAAAGCAACGACCATCCTTCGATCGCATCTCCCTATGCTGTTTAAGCTTCGCGTCATCCACAAACCGTTCATGATTAGACGTGTATCTGAGGGCCAGCTTAGACTGCTACAGATCCTAACTCCTTATTCAAAGGGCCGGCGCAGAGTGGAAGGTGCATGTCCTGGCTGTGGAATACCCTGGCTATGGTGCCCGGGGCTTACAGGAAACACGATCCGATGAAGGGCCTGAAATTAGGGGGGGGGGGGGGGGCTTTGGGTGGAATTTAGGGATCGTGAAGGGCCTTTGTTTGGGCTTCCGGGTTTAAGATGCAGGGCTGGGCCTGGTCTATGAGTAGTCACAAAGGAACGTGTAGTGCTGGCAAATGACAGACAGGTGAAACAAGAGAAGGGGAAGACGGACACCTGTCAGCTGTAAGTGTACTACCACACCCCAACACTGAAGGTCACAGGCAAGCAGCTTACGACAAGCCACGTCTTCACGTTCGCCAGCGGTCGGATGCACAACATATTCATTATGAGTTTCGGCAAGTTGGATGTTTGATTTTGTTATACGAACTGCCGCGTGCCGGGCTCGCTGCCGGAAGGCGAGACGGCAGCACCTCACAGCCAACACAAGGAAAGCACCAAACCTTGAGATTCAAGCATCCTCAGCGTGCCGGCGGCCCTAACCACCCTAGGGCCCAGGGGCAGGGCCTACCAGCCCTAAACCTGAAAACTCTTAGCACCCCAAAATCATTTATAGATTAACATCCTGAAAGATAAAACTTCGCGAAGTCGAAGCCCAAAACGAAGGCTTTGAGCACGCAGTCTTGGGGCTTTGTTGCTTGCATCCAGGTGTGTCCTGGAAAGACGACCCCGGAGGCCGGGACGAGTCTCCACTGTCAGCAGACTTCGAGGGATATTGGTTAATGTAGGGGCCGAAATAACTACCTATAATTTTTTGGGGGGGTTCCTTCTTATAGTTGTAGTATAATATACCCCAAACCCCTATTCTAATTCTTAAGGCCTCTAGATTATGAGTGCAGAGAGGCTCCTGGCCGCAGGGATGGGAAAAGGACCTGCCAGAAAGCTCACGAAGCCTATATAAACCCTAAGCCCTAAACCCTAAAACCCTAAACCCTAAAACCCTAAACCCTAAACCTAAAAACTTCAGCCTGTGGTCTCGAACCGACCCTGGGCCAGGGTGTCATCGCCAATGCGCATGCAGCTCTCCAATTTGCTACCAAGGCTGCAGACATGGGGTTTAAGGTTTAGGGCTTTCGGGTTAAGGGTTTAGGGTTATAGGTTTTGGGGTTTTAGGGTTTTAGGGTTTAGGCTTTGTGGGCGAGCAACAGTGACAGAGTGATACATATACACGTACACAGCACGTCTAGGCAGAGGCCTTGCGCCGGAACGCAAGTGCAAGTCCAGGACGAGCCTACGATTCCAGCTGAACACATCTCAACTCCCACGAGTCTTCAGATCGAACCCTTCCCTTGCAGTCTTCTCCCTCAGCGAGCACAGTACTGGTACCGAAGTTGTTGCTGCCGTTAGTTCTCAGAGGTTTAAGGTTAAACAGCGACAGCCTTTGCACCGTGATGCTTACCGTCATGGTGGCAGCAGCTGTCGCAGCAACAGCCATCATCATGATTCATGTGCAGGGTTCATAGCAACAGCAGAATCAGTGTACTATCGAAACGACAGGGACAATGGCATCAATACGTCATAATATTCATGCAGTATTACAGTATGGATACAAGACTAGTATGCATCGCACTCGTAGTACAAGTACCAGCAGCGACAGCAGCAGTGGTAATGCCAGTGCCAGTGCTGGGGACTGGTGCTCCTAGTGCTAGTGCTAGTCTAGAGACGGAGGCAGAGGCAGTGGCAACAACAACATGATGCATGAGGTGTAAGAAAATGAAAGCAGAAGCTGGGCACTTGCCAGACTGCTCGCTTGCAGCTCGGGAGAAGTGGGGCTCACAGGGCTGGCGATAAAGATGCTTCGAGGCTTGGGATTCGTTCAAGGTGTGGGATCGAGCTCTGCCCTCGAAGCCACAAGACCAAAGCCGACCCATGCTCCAAAGCCCTCAAAGCTGTAGAGCACCCAAACCTAGAGGCCAGCTGCCCCAAGCTCTGCAAACTCTGAGGCCTTTCTTTGCTTGTAAACCCCTGAAGCGATTTCGTGCGGCTTCCTCCTTGCTGTGCGTGAAGAAGACGTGTTTATTCTTCTTGTCTGTTGGCAAAGGCTTTACCTTGCATTGAATTTACTTTCTCCGCTTAAGCTGAAGCGATTGCTTGTGGCTGTCGGCCCCAGCCCTGAATCCCCCAGGAAGAAACAGCACAAACACGTCACCTTATCATGGACCCACACCCTGAGACCCTCAACATATCGCTGGACCGGATACTCGTGCCGGGCTCAGGATTCGTTTACGTGTGTGCCTTTATTTACCCTTGTTATGACTGGGAGTTGCTATCATCGGTTATTGCATCTCGTGCTGTGAGTGTCATTTCTGCTAAATTCATGTTGATTAGGTTCTTCCATTGCGGTGCTTAACGTTACGATCATGTTCCTTGCCGCTGGTGTCATTTTGCCGATCATCATCAGGGTCAGTATTGTTACAATCAAGACTTGCATAGCCGTACATGTTCGCTCTCCATTTGCCGTTCTCTGTCTCTCAATTATCGAACGTTTTGACAACCGATCGATATGTTCCTTATTTCGTTGCCCGTGTGTGGCACATTCTTTAGTTCTTCGCAGGACTTGACATGTGACACGGGTCACATGCCGATCTAGAGGTGTGAGCATATATGCATGCATGTAGATAGATGGTTAGATCGACAGTACGGATAAACCCAGCCTGAGTGCGGCCGTCTCGGGCAGTCTATGATTCAGCCATACACCCGGTTGAGGGTTTAGAGGTTGGGGGGCCAAAGTGGCTTTTAGGTCAATTTTCGCGACGGCGCATATGAGCGAACCATCACCAGCGGGCTAAACTAAATCCTACAGAACCCAGATCCTGAAACCCTAAAACAACCTAAGCCTTAACCCTGAAAGTTCGACCCTCAGCCCTAAACCCCTGACCCCTAAAGCCACAAACCTCTAAGCCGACGCTTCCAGGTCTTCGGTCGCAGTTTAGGAACCGGTCCGGCCATCGATCTTGCGGCCAGGCAGTCCCGCGATAATGAGAATATTAATAAGTAATAAGTAGGGAGAACTCGAGTGGTCATACTAACAGTAGTCGTCGTCGTCGGAGAAGTACTCGTAGGTAGTTTTTTCAATTGCAGTAATATTCGTAGAAGCGGGGCCGGTTGTTGCTGACAGCTGGTCTCGGGTTTGAAGTTGGCCGGTGGCTGGGAATCTGAGATGTGCTGCTGCCTGATCCGGATTCCCGAAAGCTCCGGAACATCCTGCGATGGCTAGTTGCCACGGAGTGTTTCAGTTGCTTCGTAAGAGCATGGTCGCATGGGCTCCCCAAGGGCATCCGGAACGCATATGATTTTTCAGATAGGTCTCCCCTCATTGTTTGCACTTAGGTGTTCGGAGTGCTACATTTTGTTTGCAGCTCTTCTTGTCTCGTTGCTTCGCGTTCCCATGGGCCTACAGCCCCTGTGCTCTGCTGATGTGCCTGCCGCCTCTTGGCAATGAGAGTCGAACCCCACAAGTCCCAGTCGCGCCCTCCGGCTGTCACTGCGGAATCTCCGTTGGTGGATCGAAGCCTGTTTCTACTACAACCATGGTTGCATACTCCTATGTGGGTGGTTGTCAAAATTATGCCCCTTTTTGGGTCCTTATTATATTACGGCACCTATTATTTAGGGTACCCCAAAAGGGACCATAATTTTGATAACTACCCATATATCCAGAGAGGACGGGAGATAAGAAACTCTTGCCTGCAGAGTCTGTTCCAAAAGTTTGCCCCGTGTTGGTGCTCGGCTTTAGAGATGGGAGCCTTCAGTTTCCAATTGCAAGTAATGTATTATAGAATTTCATTTTGACGATCGTTTACTGAAGATCTATTACTAATGAGTAAGTACTATATAAAAAAACACAGCAGGTTGAAGCGTCTTCATGTTGAGCCCTATGCCTCGAGTGACCCTTGCGTCTTATCCTCTACTGGGAGTGCTGCAGTTTCTGGACATGGTCAAACCATCACCATGCTCCCGAAATCTACTAGAGCCTTGCGGCCACGGCCCAACAACTCAGAGTCTGCGCCCGCAGACGCCCTGAAACCCTTAAGCCTGAACCCGACAGCCTAACACCCTGAAGCCTTGAGCCGTCGTTCAGCTTGTGCCGCAGGCACCGGGTAGCCGGGCTCGTCCTCATCACGCCGTTCACCAGCGTGAAGGAGGTTTTCCGAAGCCGTGCCAGAAGCTCAGCTTGAAGTGTCGATTGGCCTCAGAGATGGGGTTTGGCTTCGGGGGTCTTGTTGTTTGGGTTTCAGGGTGGGGGTTTTCGGGTTGAAGTTAAATGGAGCAAGCCTCGGAAGCATCAAGCAGCGCTGAGTTCAGAGGGTTGAAGAGCTGACGACAAGCTGCATGTCCCGAAGGTGCTCCGAAGCAACACTGGCACAAATCTTTCCACTCGCTCAATCGTCCTCGGGTAGCGATGTGGAAGAAGCTGCCTGGTATTCATGAGCTGAGCACAGCCTTGCAGAGCGCCCAGCTGGCCATCGGAGGAGAACGACTGCAGACAGTAGGCATAGAGAGACGGGCGTCGCCCGCTTTCGTAGCTGCAGAATGTATGTTTCTGCCTTCCCCGAGGAGACCCGGTGGCTGCCCGAGCCAAACTGACGGAGTACATCGATGCCTCCATCCTCGGCTCAGCCGTGGCTTCCGGGGTACAGGCATGCCGAGGAAATTGGCGAGAAGCTGAAAGGCTGGGTCGAGGAAGTGGAGATGTCCTTGGAGGCCCGCAGGGTACAGAACATCTAGGACTCATTGTTCATCTACTGGCATCCGTGGTAGAGAGAAGCTAATGGTGTGATCATTGTAGGTCACGTTGATCCTCCTTCCTGCTCGCCCACAGCATGTAGCAATTGCGAGCTGTTTTGGTTTGACGACGTTTAAGCTGAAAGAGCTGCATGCTGAGCGCGGTGTTGAAGCGTCAAAGACAATAAGCCGGCTCATGCAGTCTGCATGAAGCATGACGTAGATATTTTACAAAGCAACTTGCAGAAATTACATACCGCAGAACGATTGTTGTAGGAGTTGCGAGCTTGTGCCAGCAAGCACATGCCAATAGCACTAGGTCAAATCTACGTGGTTTGTCAAGTAGGTTAGGGCGGATCGGGAGTGTTAGAGTCGCTCTGAGCACTTTCTAGGGAACAAGCTCTGTTAATTCCCGCTGCAGAAGCAACTAGGACGTCGCAAGTTCGCAGGACAATATAGTTACGATGCAGCACCAAGAGGTGCAGGCAAGGGTTCTTGCGGCATGCGGACCTCAGGTGTGGTGGAGTCCGTGGGTGAGGGAAGGTCCCACTATTCGAAGGGGATTGCCTGCTGTGGACGAAGTCTTCGGTGTGTCGCACGTGATGATCCTGCTGGGGGAAACGCTGTCTGGACCGAGTTGTATCGGTCGGACAGCGTGTTGGGCTGCATGGCCGTCGCTTTATATGAACGATGCCGAGGTGGCGATTGGCATCAGCACATGGAGCAAAGTGGCAGGGCATGGCAGGAGGCGCAGCCCGGTGTCGAGAAAGTGTGCCTTGTGGCCGGGGTACTCTTCCGAGCTTTGAGCCTGGAAGGGCTGGGTAAAACAGCAGCAGTTGCTGTCGCAACTTCGCCCTTGTTCGAGGCGCTGGACTTGCCAATGACCAGTGCAGCGCTGCGAAGACTGGCAGCAGCGGCTGGATACTACTAGTTTGTGGTTCTGCAACCTAGCGTGTACGCCTGTAAATGATGTACTATGCAGACCTGCGCATTTAAGTGTATTGCATCAATATTCATACTTACATACACAGAGAGAGAGAGAGTACTGGGTACTATATCACATCGTAATGCATTGACCACAGCAGTGTCAGTAGTGCTTCATTGCCCGCAGCCGAGCGGTGAGAAGGGCTACGGCTTGCGGAGCAGACTTTTTTTGACGTGCCGGAGACGAAAATATGAGCTGCTCTGCAGGATCGCAGGGCATTTGCGAAACCCAGCGCTTGAGCCACCTGCTCTCAGTAGGATCCAATAGGTAGGCTTTTCGTGCTTGCGTGCTTGCCAGCCGCAGCTCAGGTCGGGAACCTGGCAGATGTCCTGCCCAACGACTGGTTCCAGAACTTAGAGGCAATCAAGCTTGTGGAAGCCTCAGAAGATGCCGGAAAAAAAAACCAGCCAAGCCTAAACCCGCGAAATTCCTGAGCCCTGACACTTCCCCCTCGGAAATCCCCAAGAAGCCCTATAAACCCCTAAATTCCTTGCCACTTCTGCTTTGCCTCAAAGGTCCGGTCTCCCACTCTTGTGGTTCACGGGAAGGTCGATGATCTGATCCCACTGAGCCATGGAGAAGCCGGGAGCTCTCAGCGGGCATCTGTCCTTGCACATCCTGGCAGGTCCTTATGGGTTTAGGGTTTTTTTACCCAGCTTCAAGGTAAGACTGCAAGTGCTTCCTGTCATCTTTTCGATTCTTGTTGCTGTTGCAGATACCAGCCATGTTGTTGTAGCAGTCAGCCGGCCTGCATCTCCGCTGCTGTGACGTTCCGGGTTCGGTGGTTCAAGGCTCTTGAGGCGAGCCTGTGGCTACCGGTAGGTGCTGACCTTGCTGTCGTTGAAGCAGTTGCAGGCTTCAGGCTTCCAGGCCAGCCATGAGCTTCTTTTTCATCGTCATCACAATACGAATCATCAGCGTCAGCGCCGGCCTCATCCACATCGTCATGATCAGTGCCATCAACGCCGAAATCTTTATTATCACGGTCAGCAGCCAAATCATGATGATCACAGCATCGGCATCCTCGTCAGTATAGTCATGACAGTCCTTGTCGAACCCGCCGACAACTTTCTGAAACATGTTGCCGCCCGATCCGATCGCAGCCAGCTGGCCAAAAGAGCAAGCAGCCGCACTTTTGGACGAGTGGCGAGCGCAAAACCTCCGGGCTCCTTCCCCTAGCCCTAGCCTATGCTATTCGTATAATTGGTATTGTGGTGCTGTACTAATAAATTATATTGTTATGATATCATCAAAACTGTGTTGTGAATGGTGTACTGTTTCATTATCGTCAGAATATAGACAGCCTTTCCAGCACGGAGACCGCCTCGACTTGACTTGGTGCACTCCTGCTCCACGGAGGGGATGTCGCCCCTCGACCATCAGGGGTAATGTAGGGGCCTGAATAATTACCAACACCATTTTGGTGGGGTTCCTTATTATAATCTTCTCTATAACCCAAAGCCCTATTCTAATTATGAGGCCCTATTCTAATTATAAGGCCCCTATATTAGCATCAAAGTTGCTCCTCGGGACTTTGGACCTTGGTCATGTCTTGAACTCAGACTTTAGCTTCGACGCAACCCCAGATCCGCCTTGGGGCTCTTAGATGTGACTGGGGAGGCTCTAAGCATCTAATGTCCGGGCCTTTATAGTTTCCTTTTCTGTTACGGCGGCTCTTTATTATAATGATGGTATAGAATACCCCCAAAACCCCTATTCCAATTGTTAACGCCCCTAGACCCTAAACCCTTACAGTAGCCCTTATAGAGCCCTTTAAGGAACCCCGAAACCCTATTAAAATCTGTTCAGGCTCCTATATTACACCCCAAATCGAGGATCCCTGGGCCATGCTCGCAACCGAACACTGAACCCGGAGCTTTGTGTCTAGGCTTAAGGTACTCGGTGTAATATAGGGGCCTGAACAATTAGAATAGGGTTTCGGCGTATAGTATACTATATACATAAGATAAATTAAGAACCCCCATAATAGTATAGGTGCACTCCCTTGACCCGAAAAAACCCGAGAGTTCGGGGGCGCTTTGGAATTTGTTGCTTCGGCTTGGGCTTCGAAGCTCTCAAATCTTCGGTGGGGGACCGGAGCATGGCTTCGATGCTGATCTAAAGGGGAGTTTCCGAAAATAAGGGGTCCCTTATGTAGGGCCTCCTACTATCATAAGGATCCTACCATTTAGGGTACCATACTAGGGTCCCCTCTATTTAGGGAAACCCCCCAAAAAATCTGAAGCTCCTAGAAGGTCCAAGTGGTCACAATGGCACACAAGATGCTTAAAGCAACTACTGTGTTTAGGGTTTAGGGCTTAGGGCTTTAGGGTTTTAGGGTTTAGGGTTTTAGGGTTTAGGGTTTTAGGGTTTTAGGGTTTAGGGTTTTAGGGTTTTAGGGTTTTAGGGTTAGAATCCAAGGAACATTCAGATTCCCTTCATGGCCAGTCGTCAGCAGCTCCATGAGGCCTCGGCGGGTTTAGGGGTTCTTGGGCTCAAGTTGCGCTAAGCTTGTGGCGGTTCTGTGGATACCAGGGTTTTTGGTTCAGGGTTACCAGGACATGGGAGTTTTGGGCCTTGAGGATCGGGTAGCTACGGGGGGCGTTAGGCAGTTAGGCTCCCGGATTCCTGGCTCAGCCATTTTCTTCGTCCCCTGCGTTGGGCTTCCCAAACTGTCGGAACTGGAGCAGGCAGCTGCGCAGAAAGCTACTCTTCCTGAAGCCCCCTGGCTTTGAGGCTTTATGCAACGCGAAGGGTCCGAGGATACAGCGATGTAGAGGTTTCGGCTTTCCGGCGCAGGGCTGCTGTGCAAAGAGTTCGGAGGCTGCAAAGCCACCAAAAGCTTCTTGTTATGGTAAAATGCTCGAAGGCAGTATTGCAGGTTGGAAATCGCATCGTGTGTTCGGCACGAGAGGCCAGGAGCATAGCATTGAGCATGTCATGGCTCAGGGCCTCAGTAGGGTGCCCTCACGCATGCGACTTCGCGTAACGACGGACATTCAAGACGCATTGAGGTTACCCTGTTCCCTGTCTTTGTATCGTACCTTGTAGGCACAAGCCCCAGATACCCGAAACCCCAAACCTAACGCCCTAAACCCCAAATCCTAAACTCAAAGACAGTCGAACCCATATCTATCTACAAAGACAGACACAGGTACACATGTTTATCTCTGTATATATGTTTGTGTGTGTGTGTGTGTATTCGTATGCATATACATGTATCATAGATTCACGTAGTTGTTTGGTTTTATCTGTTCATGTTTTTTCAGTACTGATATGTTGGGTTTTACGGACATTGAAAAAGTATGTACAACACGCTGCTGCCTTTAATTTATGACCGATTCAGTGCATCAGCCCTGAACCCTATCAGTCCGGATTCCTCTACATTGGTGCAAATGGTAGCTGAGGATGTAGCTCTTCCGAAGCAGCTGGAGGCTGCACTGCAGAAGTTGCGACCTTCGTGAGAGTGACGGAAGAGTTTCTGTCGATTCGGGGTTTGGTTCTTCCGCGATTCTTCCGCCCTTTTAAGCCCAACTGCTTCTGGATAGCAGCATGATCCGCGTTTCGGGCTAGATTCTCTGGTATTTCTCAGCTTGTCTTGCCAAAGATTCACGGCAACAGCGGGATGGCTCCGGTTTGTGAGTCAAGCGCTTCCAAGCGGATTCATGAAGAAAGGGGCAAGCTGTTAATGCATGTGTTACGGCTACTTGCGTCCGAGCTCCAAATGTCGCCTTTCACAGAAGCCGAGGTTTCGGACACAGCTACCTTGTACCACAAGCCCTGAACCCCAAACCGCCAGGTGCGTCTACAAGACGAGCGGGGTCTTTGGACGATCGCATTGGAGCAGTCCGAGGTTTGGCCGGCAGCTAGAGTTAAATGAGGAATAAGTGGGACTAGAGCTGATTAAGTGGATGGATGGATAGAATGTTGACGATGAGGAGAAGAAGCTGGTGACTATGAGTATGATCATGATATGATGTCTCCGATGATGATGATGATGATGATGATGGTGGTGATGATGGTGATGATGATAATGATTGTTCTGATGCTTGTGATGATGATGGTGGTGATGATGATGATAGTGGTGGTGATGATAATGATAGTTATGATGATTGTGATGATGGTGGTGGTGATGGTGATGATGGTGGTGGTGATGATGGTGGTGATGATAATGATAATTCTGATGGTTGTGATGATGGTGATGATGATGATGATGACCATCATGGCATTCATGCGTTGCAACGACAGCGACGAAACGATGATGGCCTTGGTTGCAACATGGCCTTCGCGCCTCCGCATGCTTGCGTCACCGGGGGCATAGACTAGAATGCAGTTCGGCTTGGCCCAGGTGGGTCAAGCGGCACTTTGGTGAGTCTATGCTCGTCTCCGGAGTGTTCCGGGCCAGCTTTATCAAGCTCGCCCTAGGTGTTGAGTCTGCAGCCTTTCTGGGGCCAGCGGGCGTGGGTCGTTCTCGAACGGGATCACCATGGATGCTTCTGGACCGGATGCCGCAAAGAGGAACGCTACTAGCTGGGCGGCGGAGCAAGATGATGCTCCTAACGGTGCCAATAGAAACGCGTCTGCTGCCAGTCCAGAGTGTAAAGAGCTGCGGAGCCAAGCGAGGAGCAGGAGGCAGGAGGGGGCCACTTCAGCAATGTTGTCATGGAGTCGAGAAGACCCACACACACATTGGCATCTGAGCCTGTCGAGCAGGCTATCAAAGAAGGGGGTCGGCTGCTTCCACACCCACCGAGCGCATTGGCGATGAATTTGCCAGCGCTCGAACCTGAGAAAGAAGTGCGAGCAAAGATACCTAAAGGCAGTGCATGTGCAGAAGACACTCAAACCCGATAATTAAACGTGAAAGAAAGAGAAAGACTAGAATGGCAACAAAAACTGAAAGAAAACCCTGCGAGCGGTGGGGTATTCAATCGGCAAAGACAGCAGTGCACGTGTCCCATCGTCAGGGTGAACTAAGCCACCAAAGACGATTGGATTGGTGGTGATGGACGTGATAGAGTGCGTGTGATTTCGATCATCATCATCATCATCATCATCATCATGATCATTCGACGGTCGCCATCCTCTTCTCGAGGACAGAGTCAGACTTACTGCTGACCTATGATGGATTTAGTCTACGAGCTAACCCTAAACCATAGAGCGATCCAGAGCGATCCTGGAAGCTTTGCGACACAAGAACTGGGACCGTCACCCGCCAGCCATGAATGACAGACTTCGGCAAAGAGCCACACAGGGTATGCGGGTTTGGGTTTTGGACTACGCTCTTGACACTCGCCCATCTGAAGCAGTTCACAGCCCTAAATCCTATAACCTGAAGTCCAAACCCTTTGTGTTCAGGTGTTTCCTTGGCTCCTGGGTCTAGGGCTGTTGGCATGTTCCTAGAAGGCTTCGGGGGTTGGGTTTCAGGGTTGAAGGTTTGGGCTTAGAGTTTAGAGATTTATGCTGAAGCAGCCAAGTTTTGTTGAAGCTTGGGAAGGGATGGGTGGCTGATTTGCGGCATTGCATGTGCGTTGTCATCGAGCGGACGGATGACACACCTTGCTTAGCATTTTGTAATCACTTACAAATAGTTCTTGGCGAGACGTGGTTTGGATTCCGACGTCCACTGGTTTGTGATGTGCAGCGGCATGTCCAGATCCAGCGATTAAGGTTGAACCTAATTTCTTATGTTCATGTCATGTCGATGGTGGCGTTGGTTCAATACTTCTGTTCCTAAGCCCCAAACTTAATCGCATTAGCTGTGAGGGACTTGCAGAGGGCTTCTTTGTCAGGCTGACATGTCCCGCGCCTTGCAATCCCTGCGGCGCCCTGAGAGGTTTCAGGCTTCTCGTGGTGCACTTACATCCAGCCGCTCCAAACTGTCGACCGAAAATCCTATAGGCCCAAAACATTCACAGAAACCTGAACAGGCCAAAGATATGAACTCACATTAGCAGTTTCGGCATGGAGTTTGGATCCGAATCGGCTGACGGAGCCATGGTGGAGATATCGATTCCATGTAGATTCCCGAGAATAGCGAAGCTAGTCATGTGCCAATCTAGTCCCCTTCAGTCTCTGGTTCATCATTCTGCATGCCGTCCATGGCAAAATGTCGCTGACTCTATGCCTGTAGGGCAGCTGGAACGAGGAGAATGCTGGGAATGTCCAGTGCCATGCGTTCTACGTACTGAGACTATCTGAGAGGCTCAAGGGTATTGGCTCAGCCATACGGCTGCAATGCGTGTGCCCTGAGCCCCACACCCTAAACCCCAAACCCTGGGTCCGAGATCCTGAACGCGACAAGTAAGGCTTCGCCCGTAAAACTCCCCGCGTCTTCACAATCCCCCAAACCCTAAACCCTGAATCCTAAGCCCTAAACCCTAAACCCCTCAATCCTAAACCCGGCCCGAAACCCTGAACACTCAATCCTAAACCCTACACCCCCGGAGTCCCCTGAGCTCCGACGGAACTGCCGGGTTGTGCATCGCAATGCCTCGGCCATCTGAAGTTGACGTGGAGGACGCCAGCTTTCCATGGTCAGTGTAGGGCTCTGCGACTTTGGCTTTAGGGTTTAGGGTTTAGGGTTAGGGGTTTAGGGTTTAGGGGGGAGAAGGGTGGTAGTACTCTAGTAAGGGCAGTATTACTCATGTAGAAGCCTCAATAATTACCTATATTAGTCTTAGGGCTCCTTTTTATAAATATACTGTAAAGATGCCCAAAACCCTATTCTAATTATTTAGGCCCCTACATTATAGTAATACTACAAGACTACGCTACTACCACTGTACTAGTAGGGCTTGAGGGGATTAAGTGTCTGAGGGCAACTCAAGAAGACGATTCAGAATCGGCCCAAGCACAGTTTGGAAGAGGGTTCCTTTACGGATTCCAGAAGGGTTTATAACCCTGAACCCTGAACCCCAAACCCTAAACCCAATGTAGCAGTCTAAGTGGAGCAGGGGCCTTAGTGAAGGGGGTCTTTGTGAAAAAGCAATTACATCGGGAACTATAAGAACGCACTACCATTTATTCTGACCCCTTTATGACAGGTTACTGGTTTGAGTTTCTGGGATTTGGGGTTTGGGGTTTAGGGTTCCCGTGCTTAGAGAGTCTTTAGGTTGCTCTTATTGCACAGACCGAAAGCCCGGAGCCAAAGCCTAAACCCTCATCCTTCAATCATAAACCACTAACCCAAAGCTCCTGGAATCTTAAACACAAACAACAAACAAACCTTGAGGTCACACCCTGAAGCCCGAAACTCGTACCTAACCCTAAGCCCTGAAAAGTACACATCAGTCCCTGAGCGGTACGATGATTTTTTCAGGATGCCGCCCGGCAGCTTGCTGACGAGGTGGGATGACGTTGATATCTTCTCCAAGCGAGCCCTGAGCGGGAGCGTGTCTGCCTTGTGTCACTTGCAATCAGGGTTCTATGTGTGGGCCCCCGTGCATGGAAAGCCTTGAGCCTTACCCAGCACGCTTCATGAGCCTCTGCAAGTCACGACGATCACGACAACTACTACTATTGCTGCTGCTGCTACGAATACAAATAATAATCATATTAATAAGAGTAACAGTAGTACCACTATCACTACTACTACCACTGCCACTGCCTCTTCCACTACTAGTACTACTAGTACTACTACTACTACTACTACTACTACTACTACTGCTACTACGACTACTAGTATTACTACTAGTATTACTACTACTGCTACTGCGACTACTACTACTACTACTACTACTACTACCACTACCACTACTACCACTACTACTGCTACTGCTCCACGACTACAACTACAACTGCTACTACGACGACTACTACTACTACTACCACCACCACTACTACTAGTACTCTTCTTCCTGCTGCTGCTGCTGCTGCTGCTGCTGCTGCTGCTGCTGCTGCTGCTGCTGCTGCTGCTGCTGCTGCTTCTTCTCCGCGCGGTTTGCGATGCTTGTACTTCGCTTGTAGTCATTGGGGCCCTTGCTTCTTGTTATCACATGCACACCTGCTCGTCTTCGTGTCACTTGTGCGCTAGTCCGACATCCTGTGCGAATCGTCATTGCTGTGTTTCGTGTTTTTGATGACCTTCTTGCTGTTGTTTGCCTATCGCCGCTGTTGTCAATTTCTTTGCTTGTGGCAGCAGGCCCGAGATGTTTGCACTATGCTCAGATCAAAGGTCACACAGAAGCTGAATGGCGGCGCCCTGTTTGCCGCAGTGCGTGGCTTGGCCAAAGCGAGCTCATAGGAGTATTCTGTCTGATTCATCCGCAAACAGCGTCATTCCCCTTGTGGCTCGTTGTGTACTCCACCTTCAGAGACACACCGTCGAGCAACAGAATCAGCCTTCGAGCAGGAGACTTGATTGCTTTGGTGAAGCACCTGCAACATGATGTTTAATGTAGGGGCCTAAACAATTACGTACACTATTTTGGGGGTTCCTTGTTATTATAGCTATAGTAGAATATACCCCAAAACCATACTCTAATTATTAAGGCCCTTACATTACGCCTCTTGAGTCTCCAGGCAACATATGCACGGACTCGAAAGTTGACGGCACGGAATCGGTGAAAAAGAAGTTCTCCGTCGGCACGGACACTGCCAAGATTATTCATGAAGCTGCTATGAAGTTGCTAAAGGCAGGGACACGGGATTCAGATCTCTGTCCTTGTTGTTGCTTTGGTTGTTCTGTTTTGTGTAGTTGCGGCTTGACAGTGGTTTTGCAGAGGTTCGCTTGTGTTCTGCATCGCATTATTCTGATATTTCCGAGCCCATCCCAGGCACACGACTCTAAACACGAAGCGCAGAAACCTCGCAGTTTCCAACTCCTCCTCTTCGCTTGCCTTTAGGACCTGGGCTACAAGGAGTTTCAAGCTTCAATGGGAAAGCAGATGAAGTGGTGCAAGCCGGACAGAGAGGCGGACCGGACCTATTTGATCCTTTTTGACGGTGCAGATATGATATTCTAGCAGAGCAACAGAGAGGCGAAAGCTGTCGCAGCAGTAGCAACCGCCTTGGCAGTCGCAGTGGCAGCGGCAGCAGCAGTAGCCGCAGTCGCACTACCTCTGACTACCAGTAGCAGTCGTCGTCGTGCTGGTGCTGGTGCGGCTGCTGGTGATGCTGGTGGTGCTGATGCTGCTGATGCTGGTGGTGGTGGTGGTGGTGTTGCTGTTGCTGTTGCTGTTTTGTGGTAGTAGTCGTCGTCGTAGGGGGGAGGAGGAGGAAGAGGAGCAGGAAGAGGAGCAGAAGGAGCAGTAGTAGTAGTAGTAGTAGTAGTAGTTGTTGTTGTTGTTGTTGTTGCTGTTGCTGTAGTTGTAGTAGTAGCTGTTGTAGTAGACGTTGTAGTTGTGGTAGATGTTGGTTGGCAAAGTAGCACGAGTACGAACGCAAGTAGTAGTAAGAGTAGTAGTAGCAGTAGTAGTAGTAGTAGTAGTAGTAGTAGTAGTAGTGATAGTGGAAGAAGAAGAAGAAGAGGTAGTAGTAGTAGTAGTA
>CAJNDV010002002.1:172656-182925 GCA_905221635.1 Symbiodinium sp. CCMP2456
GAGTTTGGAGGTGAAGCTTCAGCGCCTTCCGCAGCGAAGGCCAGCGACGGGGCAGACTAGCATGCAGTCGGGACAGTTGGCGGCAAGTTTTTCTTCGGCGTCGCCTAGCTCTCGAGCGGAAGGTGCCTGCGGTTTTGCCCCCTCCGACGGCTGTGACATTCAAGGCGCCAGCCTGTTTCGCAGGCTGATGCTGTATATGTTGCAAGTTGCAAGTCCCTGGAGTTTTGCTGTGATAGAAGCACCCGTCCTTTTGCATGCCAGCAGCATGTGACGGAACAATCAATGACCGTGCAAACGAGAATGATGCAAAGAACGTCTGTGCGTCATTGCAAGGGCATCTTGAACCTGGCAACCAGGACGTCGTCGATAAGTTTAACCAATGTGTGGCCTTCAGAAATAGAAAGGCGCAACCCGCCGGGCCGCACAGACGCGCAACCAGGATGCACGCAAACCTCACACGAAACCTAAGGAAAGAGAACCACCAAAGCGCTTGACTCATGCGTTGTGTAAAGCCGTGTGTGCAACAGTTGATGCCATGCATTCGGTTTCAAGGCATCATTGGCAAAGCAAAGATGATGTCAGGTTACAGGTTCTTGGGGAGTTTGAGGAGGTGGTGCTTAAACGTGGTAGCTTAGGATCGGGATTTAGTCTTGGATGTTCAGTGTTTAAGGCTTTGCATCGGCTATCATCGGCTTCTGCAATAGCTAAGCCTGCTTTGCCAGGCTGCACAGACCTTTCAGTGACTGTTCTTGGGCCTGAGGCTGAATGCAGGGCCTTAATGATTAACTATATTTGTTTTGGGGTTCCTTATTCTAGTTATACCATAAGGGACCCCAAAACCCCATTTTAATTATTAAGGCCCCTACAAGATACTTATCTTACACGTCTCGGCCTCATACCTTGGATGTGGGAGGCGCCTACACCGGGCGAACGGGCGGCCCTGCCCGCGGGCGCAGGCTGTCTGCTTTTCAGCAGTTGGTTCGATAAGCGCCCAAGCAAGGCCGACTGGAAACAGGTACAGTTCAGACAAGTAGAGTAGAGTAGACAAGAAGTTGCAGCCTTGTGCTGCGGGAGGCTGTCGAACGTCCGTTGCATGACAGGGCCAGGGCAGTAGCGATTGCACAAGAGTTTGGAGGTGAAGCTTCAGCGCCCTCGGCTCCTGCGGCGTTGCGAGCTTCCACGCCCAAAGGGCCCCCGACGGCTGCGAAATCAAAGGCCTAGCAACTGTGGCTTACAGTTGCGATGCGGCTATATTGCAAGCAGCACGCTGGTGGAATGTTCGTGTTTTGCAAGCACAGCTCAGGAGAACAGAGGATCGGTTTAGTTTAGCATGGAGAGCCGCGGTTGTGTAACAGAGCTTGTTTTGGGCCCTCCAAACGAGAATTACACAGAAGATGAACACTTCAACCGAAGCAAGCACGAGACTTGAGCCTGGCAACAAAGTGATCCTCGAGAAGTGTTTAATTGCATTCACAGCTGGAAAGACACAACCCACACAACCACAGACACACACACACAACACGAGGCCCACAAGCAACGCAAGTACCTGAAAGCTTTTCTCGAGAACCACCAGGCTGGGGAAGCCGTACGTGCAACAATCGAAACCATGCATTCGGTTTCAATCCATCATTGGCACACAAAAGATGAGACCGAGGTTCCACGTTGTGAGGGAAATTTGCAGAACGGGGGGTGCGTGATTGCACAAGTTTAGGATCGGGATGTGCTCGCTTTTTCACTGTTTGAGGGGTTGACCTCGGCTATCATCGGCTTCTGCAAGCTAAACCCTTCTCCGTCAAGATTGCACCTGGGAATGTGCGAGGGTGCGCGGGCCTGTTCGGTGACTGCTCTTCTTGTCATTCGCACTGCTTTGATGCAATCCCTATGGATGTGGGAGGCGCCAACGCCGGTTCAACGTGCAGCACTGCCCACAGCTGCCCGCGCAGGCAGCCTGCCTTGCACCGGGCTGTTAGACTGTTAGAGGCCCAGAAGCAATCGCAGAAATTGCAGGTCAAGCGTCAGCGCCCTCCGAAGCGAAGGCCAGCGACAGAGATCATGAGAGCCGACCCCTGCGAGACATTTTGGAACCGATCCCGAGCCTGACGTTCCAGAAGCCAGAGGCTGCAGGCGTTCTAACCCTTAGCTGGCAACAATACGCCGTCTATAGTTCCTATGTAGCATTACTCCATATTCTGCCGATCTCCATGGTGTAGCTGTCTTTCATTCGAGTCTCGTAATTCTCGCCTCGCATGCATCCAGTTCCTTTTTGAATTCAATACGTCACGTGGTCAACCAAAGGCTTGCAAAAGTTGAGTGCTATGTGCATCTACAATAGGATCATCTGCTGTCTGTCTGCACCCGTTATCTGAAACCACTGCTATATAGTCTCTACACGTCACTGTTTAATTGTCGCTGGCACATGGTATCTGCTTTCTTGTGTCCTCGACGTGATATTTCTCCTGCCATGGCTCGCATGCGTAAGTGTAAGATTCGACGTTGTGTACGAGTTTGTGATTTCGGCTTGGCTTGTGTCATTTGCACCACGGAACGTTGTGGGACTCTTAGAGTACCTGAGTGTTTTTGCCCTCAGCCCTGACATGTCAACTGTCCGGTTGATGTTGTATTATGTACCACATGTCTTCGGGGTGCATGCTCGCAGAAAACACATCCGCACGTGCATATATCTATATATATATATATATACATGCATGCATGCATGTGTTGAGTTCGCGCTAAACAATGTGCATCAAGACCGCCAGTAGGGCCGTTGGCTGCTTGACGCACATGGTTAAATGCGGATTCAATCAAGTAGATCATAGTAGATCTTGCAAAAGAGTGGATGAGCCCCCAACTGTACACTGACCAGCTGCCGATTTTCAAGGCACCAGCTGTTTCGCCGCCTGCCCCACCCGTGGAAGGTGGCTTGCAATGATATCGGTTGGGTCGAAAGGGTTTTCCAGAGCATAGGTCTCCCTACACCGCAAACTGGCACGATGTAGGAATGGCGTTTGGGATGTGCCAAGGTTGTGTTTCTTTCGAGCTTCGGTTTTTCTGCTTTAGGCTCTCAGGGTGAGTAGTTCGGATTCCGAGTCTAAGTCTTTGCACTCGGCGGTTGCAACTGCTCCATCTTGGACCCGAAATCCCAAAGCACTGGAACCCCGAACGTCCCAACCTGTGAGGCTCCGAACCCCAAAAGCCTGAACCCTAAACCGTGCGCCCCCAAAAAGGCGTGATCGACGTGGAAAGCTTCCAGTCCCTGGCGTATGACGTCATGGCAATGGATGTGGACGAAGATGACGAAGCTCCTCTCCTGGCTCAGCTGGGAGGCACTGGGTTTGGGGTTTGAGGGTTTAGGAGTTTAGGGTTTAGGGTTTTTAGAGGTTTGGGGTTTTAGGGTTTATAGGGGGGGTTTTCGGATTTAGGGTTTAGGGTTTATAGGGGTTATAGGGGTTATAGGGGTTTGGGGTTTTAGGGAGTTGCCTTTTTTTTCGTACAGAAGCTTGGATTCGGATGGCGGGTAGAAGGTTGAGCGTCGACCCCTCACGAATCAAGACACTTGTGCAGCGACTTAATATATCAGGATCCCGATGCTCACTCCATTCGGACAAGAGGCTTGAAGGGAAGGAGCCCACATTGCATTGCAATGCAGGCACGTCAAGTGGCAGCGCCAGCAGCTCGCAGGTGGGATGATCAGCTCTTGCACCCTCCTCATATTTCCTGCATCTTGCGTTCCACATGCCCTACAACCTAACTGCAACTCTGAACCCCCCTAAACCCTAAACCCTAAACCCTAAACCCGAATTTCACTTCCCGACACTCCTTGGAGGCACATCGGTCGGCTCTGATCCCGTTCAACGGCATCGTGCCGAGCTTCGACGAGTTCAAGCGGCAAGCGCGCGCTCGGACCTATTGCGGGGCGCTAAGACTGTTACATCAAATCCCAGACCGCAAACATCAGAAACCGAAACCTAATTTATCTCAGCCCAAGTTCATCACGCCTTTTCCTTCATTGCACAAGTGTGCACCTCGAAGCAGTCCGACCCAGAGTCCCAAAGCTGTGAAGCCACGGGTCTTCAATACTGCCAACAGTGTGGGCCAAGGTCCAGGACGGAGGGAACCGAGAGGTGAGGGGGCTTGCGCTGGGCTTCGGGATGTCGGCCGTTAATAATTGGAGCAGGATTTCAGGAAATATAGTGTAGTAAGCCCTAAACGCTAAACCCCTAAACCCTAAACCGCTAGGTATAGGGACCACAAGAAGCTTTTAATTCTGCACTCAACCCAGGCAGTTCCGATCCTGCACAGCGCATTCCGCGACTCCGAGACAAGCGCCGCCAGTCTTACCAATGGTAGGGTCTAACATAGGGACCAAAATAATTACCAATAGTATTTTGGAGGTTCCTTACTAGAAGTATAGCATAATGGGCCCCAACACCCTATTCTAATTATTAATGGCCCTGCGTTACTGTTACAGGTCGGACATTTGGTAGGGGAAGGTCACTTCAGCTCGCGTGTGCAGTGATGTAGAGGGTTCCGGCTGAGACATAAACGTACGGGACAACTAACAGCAAGACTGTGTTTCGCAGGCATATTGCATAAACATACGTACATACATATTTAATGTATGTATACATATATACATATATATATATATGTATACATGCACATGATGCTTCAGTGTTCGCAGGCCCAGATTATGCAGGGGTTCGTAAGCCATAACGATGGAACTCTTCTTTTTTCTTACTCGCTTTGGGGACAGAGACGTAGTTAAGCACTCTAGGCTAGACTTCTCAAGGAATATAATTATTAATCCTGTTGAAGACCCTGAACCCTAATCCACATATCGGGCTTTTCGGGGCCTTAGTAATTGGAATAGGATTTGGGGGTATAATATACCATATTATAAAAAGGAACCCCCAAAGCCCTACTCTTAATTGTTAAGGCCCCTACACTAGATGAGTACCTGAAGCACGAGGCTGAGCCCTCTCTTGCTCTCTAGATGTCGATTTCAAGACATCACCAATAAGTCAATAAGAGAGAAGAGGTATGATAGTGGCACGAACAGCAGTCCCCAAAAAGCTCAAAATCCACGAAATCCTTGGAAGAGGAGGTGCGAGAGCGAAGTTGCACGGACTTTAGGGATTTCGGTATGACGAGGAGTTTGGGGCTCTAGGGATTCAGGGGTGCGGGGTTCTTGGTGCGTTCAAGGTCCCTAAACCCTGAACCCTGATATAATACCCCAAATAGTAGCATCCTTACTATAAGGATTGCAGCACCTGGTAAGGCCCGGAGACCGGCGATGATGTCGATGCGACGCTGGAGCAGCTACAGGCCTGTCAGGGCGAGGTAGCCAACCAGGCATGGGTTATATGAGAGTTTCCGAAAATAAAGGGTGCGACATGTTGGAGTCCTTTTAATAAGGATGCTACTGTTTAGGGTATTATAGCAGGGTCCCCTAATTTCGGAAACCGCCATATGCATGCATCGGTAGGTGCATGGGTGGGTAGGGTGGGTAGGTCGGTCGGTCTGTCGCCCTCTTGCGCCGCTAAGGTCGCAAGGTAGGTTGGTCGACTGACAGCTTCGTAGGTGGCTAGGTCGCTTGGTCGTAGATGGGTAGCTAGGTAGGTTGGTTTAGATTGTTGCTCGCTTGCTTGGTGGGGGGTGGGTGTGGGTTGGTTGACATACCAGACCAAACATAAACCAAGCATGTGTATATATATATATATACAAATATGTGTGTGTGTTTGTGTATCTATGGTATCTATCTATCTATCTACCTAACTATCTAACTATCGATCTACCTACCAACCTACCTATTTACCTGCCTACGTATCTATGTGTAGATGCGTCTATGTATCTATAATTCTACATGAATGAATGAATGAATGAATGAATGAATGAATGAATGAACGACTGAATGAGTCAATGAGTCAATGAATGAATGAATGAATGAATGAATGAATGAATGAATGAATGAATGAACGGCTGAATGAGTCAATGAATGAATGAATGAATGAATGAATGAATGAATGAATGAATGAATGAATGGAATTGAACGGAATTGAACGGAATTGAACGGCATGAAATGGAATGAAATGAGATGGAGTTGATTGGAATGAAATGAAATGGAATGAGATGGAATGGAGTGGAACAGACTGAGTGGCATGAATGAATGAATGAGTGAGCGAGTGAGTGAGTGTGTATGTATGTCTGGATGTATGTATGCAAATACGTATGCATGCATACATGTGTATGTGTGTATATGTGTGTACATGTACGCATCTGTGATGTTATGTTATGTATACACATACACTCATTGAGTGCATCGTCCAAAAAACTCATGTGCACCTACTCATACGTACCGCAAAGAACAAGAAAGAAAAGAAGGACTAGACCTTAGAGATCTGCAGGTGGAACGGCAACCTGATATGCACACGACGGCAACCCTTTCAACCCTTCCCCTGCGGCTTATTCAGTTTGACTTTCGAGGCCGCTCTCTCTCTCTCTCTCTCTCTGAAGGCCTAGCGCAGCCAACCCCGAATCAGAGGTGGTCAAGTCACCAGGCTTCCGGATGAACGTCTTTCAACCCGAAGCCCGAAATTTGAATTGGGAAGACACCTGTATTACCCGGAGCTCTGCACCGGAGACCTGACCTTCCCAAATCCTGAAGCGCCTCCCCCACATGCGGTTCAGAAGCTGAGACAAAGCCAAACTCCTCATGGCCCTTCGTCCGGAATCATAGGACTCGCTAGCACAATCCGTGCCATGCAGGAACTGGACGACCTCTTGCAGAGATCTCAGTGGAGGTAACTGGCTTCCTGAGCTTAAGGATGAGGCTGCTGAGTCAAGAGAGCACCGGATGAGGCTTGAAGACTTAGTAGTCCAGGTTGAGGGCTTCCGGACTCCCGAAGAGGTGGCTTAGCGTTAAGCAGCAGACTGCTCGTGTGCCTCAGCCGGCCGTTGCCAGGAGGCTTCCCAAAGATGGAAGTCTCAAATCAAAGGCTTGTGGGGTAGCCTCGAAACTGTACAGCCACCAACAGGTGGGAAAAGAGGACGCTGCTTTTGGGGTCTAGGATTTTCTGGGGCTGTAGACAAGTAGACTTATGATTTCGGGTTCAGGGCTGTGCACAGGACGCTCAGGTTCAAGTGAACGTCAGCTTCTCGTTCTGCTGGGGCCAGTAATTAATTATATTGTAACATAGTATAGTAAACTGCAGTATGTGGCATTTGTCATTGCACACGCAAGTAAAATGCAAGTAGCTCATGCAAGAAGGAATGCAAGAACACACCCCTTCGTACGATGCTGGTTACCGCTGTTGCGGTACAGCCATGTCTATGCTCTACTAGAACATATTATACTACAATAGGCTATATTAGACTATACTATACTATACTAGACTATAGCCCAATGTAAACCTTAAACTGGAGGTTCGGAAGGCCTGACGCCTGGACTACCCGATTTAGAAGCCGATCCTGATCCGTTACTAACACTATTCCTTCGGGTTCCCTATCATATCTATACTAGAATTTGCCCTAAAACCCTGTTCGAATTAATGAGGCCCCTATATTGCTCAAGAAGCTTCAGGAGCATGAGCGGGGTTCGGGCATCCGAGGGCGCGCTACCCGCCAGAGTCAGGTTCGTAATAGCGTGCAATATCACAATATGCTCTACTACACTGTGACATACTATACTACAGTACCATATGCTATACTACAGTCTAAGTTACTGTACTATAAAGATACTGTAACCTAATGTAAACCTGAAACTTGAGATCTAGCTGTGCTTGCAGGTCAGACCATTTCCAGAAGCAGGTCCGAGTGCGGGGGGGGGGGCGATCCTGGGGCTTACGGGAGGGTTTTGGAGTTTCAGGGTTTAGGGCTTTAGGGTTTTCGGGTTTTAGGTTTAAGGTTCAGATTCAGGGTTTCAGTTTTAGGGCTTGTAAGTGGGTTTTAGGGTTTTGGGTTTCAAGGTTCAGGGTCCAGGGAGTCGGATTCTAAAGAGTGACAACTGGTGCGAACGCATTGTGGGACTTGCCAAAAATTCGGGGTACCTTATTTGCGGTCCTTATCATAAGGATCCTGCTATTCACTATATTGGGGTCCCCTATTTTCGGAAACCCCCATGTATCGGGAATGCTCGGCACCTTGCGAGGTGGTGGATCTGATGGAGCTGGTCTCGAGGAGGGGATCCTGGCTGTTGGGCCGGTGTGGGAGCCTTCACGTGTGCTGGAGCCTGCCAGAGTTGGTCGGGAGCACTACAGAAGAGTTTTCTACTGACGCGGTATAGCCCATAGATCCTTGAACTTAAAGTTTCCTTAGATCCCAACAACGATCATGCCATTGGGATTCATTGCTCAAAGGTACTCACGGCTGTGCCGAGCCAGGATTCTTCGAAGAAGAAGCCTGCATGCGGTGCTTAGCCCTCCAGAGTCCACACATGCATTGTAGGGCTTACAGGGGTTCTTAGTGCTGAAATAGGGTCTATTCGGGTTACGGGATCAGGTAGCAAGACTCCAGCCAGTAGATAGCTGGAGTTATGCCACTTCAACCAGAGAGGCCATATAGTCGAGTGTGGTCAACAACTTGTCCCCAGGCTATCCATCAACAAGCACCGACAAGCCCATTTAGCGAAAACATCAAGGAACTCTACTGAAAGCTATTCAAAGTCTCAAGCCCTAACAGCCTTACCAGAGCCCTCTGTAACTACCCTTCCATCCTTTGCGGGCAGGGCCCCGGAGCCCTTAGAAGCCCATGTCATGGCACTTGGCGAAGCATCTGCCGCGAAGAGGCCCCGAGCCCAGTGCGGCTTCGGGTCTGAAGCTCCTGCCCGGATCGATCGATCGCTCTCTCCTTTCTCTCTCCCTCGCTTTCGCTCTCCCTGGATAGATAGACAGGTAGATAACTAGAGGGAGAGAGAGAGAGAGAAACAAAGCTATGCAGATATGCATTCATCTATGTATGTATATACACATATTGTGTGTGTATATATATATATATATCGATCTATCTGTTTATCTATACACGTAAACATATGCAGACAGATCTACATAGTACAGATAGACAAAGATAGGTTTAGATGGTTCAGACAGCTGTAGATAGGTACCTATGGATGTAAAGTTACATAGTTACACATGCGTGATACGAACAGATAGGTGTAGACAAGTATAGGGTAGATACAGATTTAGATAGATAGCTCGATAAATCGATCGATGGATGGATGCATGGATAGACGGATAGGTGGTCAGGTGAATACTCAAGCATAGGTAGATACTTAGATCCACAGACAGACAGATGGACAGATGCCTACATACACATGCCGGTGAGTGTATATGCATGTATATATGTATATATATATATGTATGTATGTATGTATGTGCTTACTTATTCGCATATACACATGCATGTACATACATATGAATATATACACAGATATTTGCATCGAAACAAAAGAGTGAAAACTGAGACCCAAGTTCAAAACCTCTACGGAACATACGGTGAATTGGCGCCTTCTAGAGGAAGCGTTCTATGGATCCCTGAACCTTGAAAGGCAAGTAGGGGAAGCTTCGAATATTTGCCGACTTGCATTGGCAGAAAGCGCGTGTTTCGCGTCAGGGCGCGGCAATCCGCGTTGCTTCGACGCCAGCTGGCGGAGAGCACCATTTCTTCCCACGGGGGCAAGCGACGTCTGGAGCTTGGCGTGAGATGCAAGGCCTTTCTGGGTGTGAGGTGGCAGGCTTTCGGAAAATCTTTGGATCATGGCTGGGGCGCTTCATGATAGGTGGATTCACAACATCTCCAACTTTTCCAGTGTCTCCGAATCCAAGCAATGACGAAACGTAGAGTACTCGAGGTCCGGGATCTTGCGCAAGCCGGAACAAGCGACAAGAGTGGGACCGCTACTCAAGCAAGGTCGTACTAGCACCAATGGTTGTTTTCATGAGAACTGAAATCAGCGAATCTCCTAGCAGCCCAAGCGACGAAAGACGCACAACAAGAAGCCGAGACCAGCACCAATAATTAGGAACGAGGAGCAGCAAAACCAGAATCACAGAAATGGAATAATCGCAACGAGCACCGCTAAAGCAGCTCATTGTAGCAGCAACAATAGAATGACTAGTGCTAATCCGAGTACGCGTACCAGAACCAGTACCTTTACCAGTTCCGGTGCTAGCAGTAGTCGCTACAGTAACGGTAGCAATAGCAGCAGCAGCAGCGTTTGGAGTGGTAATAGTAGCGGGAGGAGGAGGTGGAGGAGGTGGAGGAGGAGTAGGAGTA
>CAJNDV010002002.1:188896-206560 GCA_905221635.1 Symbiodinium sp. CCMP2456
TAGTAGTAGTAGTAAAAGTAGTAAAAGTAGTAAAAGTGGTGGTGGCAGTGGTGGTAGCTAGTTGTAGCAGTCGCAGTCGCAGTAGTCGCTACGAAGTAGCGCCAGCAAAAGCACTAGAAGTAGAGGAAGTAGAAGAAGCAGTGGCACTGGCACTTGCACTTGGATCAGGACCAGGAGCAGGAGGAACAGGTGTCGGTGCAGGTGCAGGTCTAGGCAAAGGAGTAGAAAGCCGTGTGGTGTGGACGCTGATGCCGATTGGTGCTAATCAAATATTTTACCAGGTGTTGCTTCAGAACTGGAGCTGTCGTCATTTTACCAGCACGCGGGAAATTGGAGCAGTCCCGTCGAGCTGCTCCTGTAACGGTTCGCTAAATTCAAACGATTCGGCGGCTTGAATTGTGTGCGATCTACGAAAAGCGGTGTTGCCGATGCCAGCCTCGATCAAGTGTTTCGTCCTGCAGTGCGCATTCTCAAGCCCTTGGGCCACTTGAGCCAAGAGACTACCTGTCCTAGGGAAGCAAGCAGCGAGGAATCGCCGCTGGCTCAGGGTGCAAGTGCACAGCTCACCTTAGGATTCTGGGACGACGATTTTCCATCCGACTTCGAGCTCATGTGTCATCCGTGATGTTTGTTACTTCACGTCTTTTTGCTCATTGATTTCGTGCTCTGCGTTAGTAAATCCTGCTCTGCCAATGCATGTCCGAGGCTCGGTCAGGCTCCGGAAGGCAGATGACATTTCAAGCCTTCAGGCTCGGTCGACATGGGAACATCTATGGGACACGCCCATTAAACGCAGGAAGGGCCCAAACACAGACCCTGAATACTGGGATCCCTAATATACCGACACTCTAGATGTCCTACGCTGAACGTCAAGGAAGCCGCATGAGGCACGGGATAACCTGGCCGTTCTTCGCTTCAAGCGTGTGCTTTTTCTGGCCTTTGTCACTACAGACAGGGCATTGCTATGGCGAGTGTCGTGACACTGCTACTAGCTTAAGCAGTAGTAGCAGGATCAGGAGCAGTAGCAGTGCTGGTAGTACGAGTAGTACTCCCAGCGCCTGGGAGTCCTACTAGGTCCCAGTCTTAGTAGTAATTAGCACCAGGCCACTACTAGTCAAGAGAGAATTTCGCTCAGAGCCTAGAGGACCAGAGCCATGCAGCTCAACGCTAAAATCCGCGAACCTGACGCATGACTGTTGCGCACTGCCCTTGTTCAAGCGAAGGGGGAAGTATCTTCAGACCCAGGAAACCGCCAATCAAAATGGCACTAAGTCACTTCGCAGATCCTGGAAACTCTCAACCCTAAACTTTGTATGACGATAGGCATTTCCAAGAAGGGCAAGAACAGTTCGCACAAGAACCCTCGAGCGCGACCCACCGACAACCCCCAAAAAACCCTCAGCTCAACAGAAACCCACTTCCTAGGTGAAGCACGAAACCTCGGATGAACCCTCTGCCTCTGAACCCTCACCCTAGATTCAGCCTTTTTCCTGGAAAAAGCCGTAAACCCCTGGAGGCCTTGCCCGGACACCCTGCATCCTCAGCCGACGCCAGTATTCCGAAGTCCTAGCCTGCAAAAGCCAGAACCATATGGGTAGTTCTCGAAATTAGGGTCCCTTTCAGGGTCCTTTTTATAATGGTACATACTATATTGTTACAAACTTTGTCCCTGCGTACATTTTTGTAATTCTTAGTCTTCGGCCATGAGCCCTTGTCGAAATCCCTTAATTAGTCCGAACACCCTGAATGCAAAGCCCTATCACCTTAAATCATGAGCCCGAAGACCCTAAGCCGTAAAAGTCCCAACCCAAGAACCTAACCCCTAAACCTCTGAGACCGTAATCGCACTCGGAAATTCCGCTGTCGCGGTGGCTTTGCAGGCTGCGGACTCTAAATCCGGATCCCAACGAGTGCCTTGGCTTCGTTTTCGAACTGAGGATTTAGGGCGTACTGTAGGGTTTTGGGGCTTTGGGATTTAAGGGTTTACTTTTTGTTCCCCTTCGTGAAGACGGGATGTTCACGAGAGTTCGGACTTCCACGGAATGACGGGAACGACATTCTGGAGTTCAAGCAGTGACGGCAACAGCAGACCCACCACAACGTAGAGTCTCACATCTGGAAAACTTGTATCAAGAAGTCTTAAGGTTCCTGATTGTCATTATGCAGTATGACTCATGTTTGCGCAGCTGCTTACCTCCCGTATGGTTACCCATGCAGCTTCCCAGATCCAACATATCCAACATGTTGGCAGCAAGCAGAACGTCGATTGAAAGATTGCTGGTAGATGGGCTGCGGGTGACGAAGGGTTCCGTGCGAAAGTCGTAAAGATATGACGAATTGACCGCGGTTTGCAAACGGAAATGCACTATGTATAGAAGCGAAAATACCTGCAGAAGCACGAACGGCAATAGAAACACACAGCGAGTGCACAAGTGGCAAGTCTAAGTACGGCGTCGTAAGTAGCCGAAAGAGAATCAGAACAGCACTAAACAACTGGCGACCTTGGTCACCTAAACCCTAAACCCTACACCCTAAGCCCTAATGTAGGGGCCTGAATAACTACCTACATTTTGGGGATTCCTTATTATAATTATAGTATAATGGGCCCTAAAACCCTATTCTAATTATGAAGGCCCCTAAACCCCGCTAGCAGCCCTCATAGAACGAACCCCAAAACCCTGTTACACCCTAAGCCCTAAACCCATGATCTGCTGCCTAGGAATAGGGTTTTGGTGTCTATTGTACTATAATCATAACAAGGAACCCCCAAAGCCCTATTCTAATTATTAGGGCCCCTAAACCCTAAACCCCTATAGTAGCCCTTATAGACTCCTTTAAAGGAAACCTTTAAAGGAGCCCCAAAACCCTAATTATGAAGGCCCCTACATTACACCCCTCATCTGCTGCCTAGGGAGAAGGTCGTGGAGGTTGTTGAGGAGGCGCGCTGGAGCAGCGCCCCACTTCTGTGAGTGAAAGGTTAGATGAAAAAAGGTGCCTTAAGAATTAGAATAAGGTTCCTTTAAAGGGATCCTTAAAGGGTTCTATAAGGGATCTATAATAGGGTTCTTTATTAGGGGCCTTAATAATTAGAATAGGGGTATATTATACTTTAAGTACAAGAAGGAACCCCCAAAACCCCGTTCTAATTATTTAGGCCCCTAGATCGGGATGCGGGGTGTTCTCTCAAGCCCATGACTTCACCTGCTCTCCTGTTGGGGTCGTCGTTTCGCCACTACAGCCAACGACTACTCACGCATAGGAGTACGATCAATCGCATCAGGAACAATATGTAACAACTCCCTTTCTTCCCTAAAACCCTAAACCCTACACCCTAGAAAAAAGAAGAAGAACTCCACCTTTCCCCCAGGAGACTCCAGAGCAGCGTGCCGGGCCCAAGTCTTGCATTTGAGAGACGGAGTGAGAGTTTAGGGTTTAGGGCTTTGGGCTGTTGGGTCGCGAGCTTAGAGAGGGTTTAGGGTGTAGGACGTTTGGGTCGCGAGTTTTGTGAGGGTTTAGGCTTTAGGGCTTTTGGGTCGCGAGTTGTGTGAGGGTTTAGGCGGGTTTAGGGTTTTGGGACCGGGTGACATCGTGAATTCTCGCTGGCGCACGGACACACTACCCCTGCGCATTGAACTGCCGGTCGCCGTTCACGGCAAGTCGTTCACATAAACGAAAGCCTGCATCTTTTGCTAAGGTGCACGCCGCCATGCAAAGACGACCGGTCTCCGCGCAACCCCGGCAGTGGATTGCAAGCAACACAACTCGAGTAGGAATGTTCTACGGAGTTGATGTGATGGAGCAGTTAGAACAGCGGGGCCGAGGAAGCGAATCGGGGGCGGGGGAGACTCTGAGAGCGAAGATAAGCAAGCAAGCAAGCAAGCAAGCAAGAGAAAGAGAAGCAACGAACACTTTTTCCCAAAGGCCGTTAAACTAGCCGCCTTCATGTGCAGAATGACAAGAGGATCGCTGGCACATGCAGAATGACGCAAGGATCTTGAGAGCAGCACTGTGAGGGGAAGTAGCATGCAAGCCCGGCCCGGCGATTCGAACACATGCGGGACGGTGTCAGGAAAAGGTACCCTGATACAGACCTGACCTCAAACATTCGGGGAGCCTTTTTTTCAGGACCCCTGACCCCAAGGTACATCTTCTTTGCTGAAGCCCCCCAGACGGATTGTGTCAGAAGATTCTCAGACAACACTCGGGAACGTGCGCCAGTTGGGGGACGTGCGGCGCATACAAAGCCTCTTCGACCAAGCACTGGCGCTGGGCGAAGTCAAGGCAAAGAGGTTTTTGGGTTTTGGGTTTAGGGTTTAGGGTACACCGGAGGCATGATGGCTGGGGGGTGGATTAGAGAGCTGTCCCAGAGTGAGCTTGTTTCTTGGTTCTGTGGTGAGTGCTCGCTATTCGAGCGGATGCTGCATGACAGCGGGATCGTGTAGAAGCTGGGATGCCTACACACTGATCTGAACTCCGCACTCGTTTCGTCGGATGCTGAGTTCTGCTTGACATGAGGGTCATATTGTAGTTCTACTTATACTCGGCCTCCTTGACACCCGAGGCTGAGCTTGGGCGAAAACCGCGAACCCGCAAGCCGAAGAAGCCCTACGATACCTCGTCAAACACTTATTCCGTGCTCAATCCAAACCTTTTTCACCTCTACTTTGCCTGTAGCCCTAAACCCTAAACCCTAAACCCGAACCCAAACCCTAAACCCTGCTTCAGGGTAAGACGCTGCCCTTGGAGCACTTCCGCACGTGGCTGTGCGACTCGGCTCAAAGACCTGCAAAGGCAGCCAGGGTGTAATTTAAGGGGTTTAAGGTTTAGGGAATAGGATGTGGTTTTGAGGAAATTTTGCAGTATATTTTAGTAACTTTAGTGACTTTAGTGACTCCTGGTTATTCCATTGTTTTCTTCAGATTTCTATTGTAGGATTCACGGAGACTGGCCTGCCACGACGAGATTGCCGTTGGCATTGTTGGTCATGGCTGCACGTACAGCACAGAGCTTCACTGGGCATGCTGTGCAAAGACAGTCCGGAGGCGCACGGCACTATCAGATTGCTACAAGAAGAATCGGGTAAGTCTCCGAACCTTACCACTCCGTAGGCATCAGAGTCCTTCATTCCAGTCTTGGGGGTGGGCTCCCAGGCACTTGATCGAGTTGTCGGCTTCTGACTTTTTGGTGTTTCACGGCCCACGCTGTGAAAGCCCAGCTTTTCGGCCTGAGGGCGGGACATGTTTAGAATGAGAGGGCTTCAAGCTTCCGGACCTCGGAAGCCTTGGTGGCGTGGAAGCGTAAAGCGACAGTATGGATTGGTAGGCTTCGGTTTGGGATGGGCTCTTGGGAAAGTGTATCAGGATGCCGTGGTATGCACTGGTCGTCTCCACGGGGGCACATGGATGTTGATCCCTTCATCAATCGACCGATAGCAATGCTCTAGACTCAGAAGAGTATGCCGGAGTCTTACAGAGCCCCTAAACCCTAAACTCTAAACCCCTAAACCCTAAACCCTGAATTCCTGAACCCCTAAACCCAACACCCCAGCCGAGGCCAGCACTGTGGCTTGGATCCAGAGAAAACCGTGCCGGGGCATCTACTGGAATCCGACTGGCCGAAAGACTTCGAGGACTTCCCAAGAGAAGGTTCAAATGGGGTTTGGGGGTTATATTATACTATATTTATAATGCGGAACCCATAAAATAGTATAGGTAATTAGTAAGGAAGACAGTCATTGCCTACATGATGTTCTGATGCCGCTACACGCACCGGAGAGCTAGCACCACTTCTACACCTTTCCTTGTTGTGTCACAGCTCGTGCAGCAGTACCAGCCGTGCCTAGTTATCGGAGGCGGGGCTTTTGTTGACGCCTTGATGAGTGCATATCTGGGTGGTTTGACCATCGGGATCCTAACTTCCTGAAGCCTAAATCCCCACAAAGGACACCCGAGGCCTTAACGCCTCTTAACGCCATAGACCCATGTAACCTCTTCAGCAAGACTTGCAAGGATGTTGAGCTCACCGAGGAGGACTTCGTCAGTTGGCAGAGGGCTCGGTGTTCTAAGCTTCGGCACGAGACTTCTCTTTGCAGCCGACTTACCTCCATTGTGGCAGGGTTTAGGGTGTTTAAAGTTGAGTCTAAGCTTGCACTCCTTAAAAGTCAAGCCCGGAAGGCCACTGATGGCCGTAAACCCTAAACCCTCCTGTGCCTCCTACCATAGTTCAACGAGATGCTTGGGGTTTAGGGTTTAGGGCACGCCTTGTCATGTAGTCATGTTGATGAGCTCTTTGTGCTGTGTAGGCGGTGTGGAGTCTGGTAAAAGCCCCTGTCTTTACGAAGATTCTGGGACCTCTGGGATGGGAAAGCAACCTCTGCAGTGTGCTTGTATGCGGGGTTGGTACAAGGCAAGGGCGAAGGGTATTTTGCTGTGGTTATGGTAGAGGTATGCTAAGAACTTCATTGAAGAAGCCCTACCAGAATCCCACCCTGCCTCGGCCAGAGACCCATCGGAGAGAAAAGGCTGCTAGCAACAAACCCTAAGCCAAAGTCTTTTTTTTTAGAAGGTCCCTAAACCCGAAGCGCTGGACCCAACTGGCTGCGAGGTACAACAACAAGCAGTGGAGCGAAGAAATCATGGTACCCGATCCTCAGGCCACGCCACCTGCCATAGGGCTTGTGGTTCAGGGTTTAGGCTCAGGGTCTTTGGGGTTTAGGGCTTAGGTGATGATGACGATGATGGTGCTGATGGTGATCAACGATGAGGTTTTGGGGCCTGGGGTGTAACGATCTGGGCTGATCGGGTCTGTGCGTATGCCCTCTGGCGATGAAAGGTGCCAAGGCTTCGACTGCAGCGTTATTGAACATCGTTCAGGGTACAGCGTGTTGGTCAAAAGGATAGTATAGGGGCATGAATAATTACGTGATTGCGCACTGCCGAGTAGCAGACAACCAGTAGCCTTGAGAATGCTTGCATCTTGCAGTTACCATGTCTCGAGGCACTTTTGGCCCACAGCCTTGCTAGAGGTGCCGCTGACAATGTTGGCAGAGCGCATCGCAGGCATCATGAACAACTTAAGGGAGGAGATGGTTTCGATGTTGCGAGATCGCGAACAACATGGTTGTTTGATCACCGAGCTGCAAGACCAGCTCAAGAACAAGACTTGGAGAAGGAAGCTGACAAGCTCAAAGAGCTTCTTGCTTCCTTGCACTCCACACACTCCGGACAGTCAAGACACACGAACCCCGCCATGCCAAAGATCGCAAGAGCATTCCGAATCTGACAGTCAGGCCGCAGAGCCTGGTCCTTCCGACATCGCGAAGCTGCTGTTGCAGCAGATTTTCTTTCGAGTAGCGAAGGCTGACAAGTGACAAGGCTGAGGAGTCCAAGGAAGGCAAAGAAGAGGCAAAGCCGGTAAAGTGTCAGATGAAGGAAGGTACAGTCGCAAGCCACGACTTTGCCCAATGGAGGTGCGTGCGCCGACAGGGAATGGATGTGAGACGTGGCCTCTTCGTGGCCCGCAAGGAAATTGCTGGATTCCTGACATGTGGTCAGGCCTTCACGGTGTCCGAAGAGAAGCCCGGCCAGGATGGCACGGTTTTCCTGAAGTTTGGCCAGTGGAGATGGATGAGTCTTTACCCGGAGCCGTGCAGGCACGTTTTGTGCACCGTCCGGCGATGAGTGGCAGAGTTGGCGAAGTGGCGCGCAGAAGGTTTCCCGCTTGGACTTGGAAGGGCCACGGCCAGCTCCTGGGCGAAGGATGCTTGGGGACACGGCGAGCAAGATGAGGAGGAGCAAGTCGAGCACACCAAGAACTGGGGCAACAGATCATGGAATCAGTCCAGCAAGTGGCCCGGTTCCTCCTGAAAAGACCTCTCCAATGTCAAGGTTGCCATCGCAGCTCGGCAAACCAGCGACACTTTATGGATTGAAGCAAGTGCCAATGCGCCGTGATGACCCGGTGACAGTGTGCAACACCCGAATTAAAGAGATGTGGAAAACGCTGCGAAAGGAAGGGTTGCCAACATCAGTTTTGCAATCACCACCGAGATTCAAAGTGTGGATGACTGGACCTTACTATATTTGATGAAAGCTTGCTCCTCGTATGATCGACTATCTCGGGGATCCTTACCATAATGATAATACAATATACCCCCATACCCTAAGTATTAGAGCACTATACTACGTTGCCGAAAAAGAGCCGGCTTATACAAGAAGGCATTGAGCACTGTCAGGAGGCTAGAGTTCTGAGAGTCCGGGTCTTTGTGCGCATCTTGCCTACCATCTCGACAACAGCCATAGCTTGGCAGTCTCGATAAGATTGCGCCCGAAGATCCAAAATAATCCACAAGGTACTGGGGTTTTGGATAGCAGTATGAGCCGTGTGGTAGTCGTTCCGGGGGGTATATGGTGATTGTATAGGTACCTGCAGTGCAAAGTGTTTCCGCAATCCCTTCCTCAGGAGCGAAATCTTCGCAGATTCTGCAAGAAGCAGGGTTTCAAGATCACGGAAGCCTGCAGCCAAGGGGGGTTGCGGTCGGTCTGTGACTTTTTCGTTTGTCGACAGGTCCAAGCCTTGTTCCGGATGCCGCTTTTCCTGAGGTCGAGAGGGTGAAGGCTGCCTTCGACAAGGCAGACAAAGACGGGAACCTCGGATGGCCAGTAAGTGCAGCTATGAAACGTCGCGTCTGGTATCATGAACTTCGATTTCAAACAGCCGGCAGTTCTGCGATTCGCGAGCGGCCCGTTGGGGGATCCAGGGGCACTAAGCTCGCGCTGGAGGATCCAGCTTGCCACACGAGACATTGTGCAGAGCACACGAGTCCGAAAGCAACGACTTGCAAAACTGCGGTTGAGAGGAAGACTTACGGACGCAATGACATTTTCACTTGCCTTTTTGGACGGCATCAATGCATGTGAAATTGGTATAACGCCGCCTGCCACTCCTTTTTTGATTGCAGAAAGGTAACACGATCACAAGACTCATATTGGATACTCGTAAACCTGGAGGATCCCGCGAAAGAGGTCTGTAACAACTGGTGCGTTGCACATTGCATGACAGAAATCGTTCCGCGAGCTCTTTGAACAACCAGCACTCTCCCCATGTAGTCCTTGACAAGTATTGTATGCCCCGAAAATTTCATTGTGGTTATCACAGCCTCACAGTTGTACCGCCTGAAGTTGTGACATCAACTGTACAAAAGGCTCGTGCAAACTGAATGTTCTCTTGTCTGGGCACGAGCTCAGACAAACCAAGCCGATGTACCTGAAACCTCATATCATCAACCGAAACTTGACACAAAGGCACTGTAGACGTATATCCGAAGCCTGACACCACGCCCGAGGAGTGGCGCCTTGGACCACTACGAGTTCCAGCAAGTATACTGCCAACTTGAGGGCATCGATGTGTCACAGGCCGGAACTTTGGGATGTGAGGCTTGGAGACGGGACACACCAAGATTGCCACGGCGCCTGCAGGTCAACGAGACGAAGTTCCGAATCCTCTGGCAAGAGGCCCGCGCATCTTTAGCCACCATCGCAACAAGACTAGACTGGACTGCCGAGCGGTGAGCAGTTGCCCGGTACGGGTATCGCATCACGTCGGCGATCTTGTTGAGATATGGCTTCGACGTCTTCGAAACCCTAAGCACCCTAAGCCAGGCCAGTACTTGACAAGTTCGAAAAGTGAAGGCAGGATTCCTATGCCTTGCTCCTTTTGCTTGAGAGGTGGATGAGGACTTTTCTGGCAGCATCGATCTCATGGAGTGGGGCGCCTGTCGAGTATTGGGCTTCGCCAGATTTCGGGTGTAGGGCTTCGGATGGCATGCGGCTTGTGCATGCTTCGCGTTCTCTATGCCGCACCAAGGGCCCAGCAAAGGTTAGGCTCGCATGTAGCATGAGGGTGCCAGGATCACAGAGAAGCTTTGCTGCGTGAGTTACATTGGTAGCAACAACGGTCAAGATGATTCTACTGGTTCTGATGATGGCTATGTTACTTTGTTGATGTATTCTGTGAAGTTCTTGATGCAATGAATGCAGCAGAGGACGATCCTTGGTCACAGCCTCAGTTCTAGTCTTGATACTGTGACGGTACAAGAGGCATGTCAGGCGAGGCTCTACTAATCACAACTAGCAGCAAGCCCTTCGTAGAAGAAGCCTGCAAGACTTTGCAGAACCCCTAATTTGGGACCCCATACTACTAAGGGCTCTTTATGGGAACCCCCATTAAGGGATCTACTTTTTGGATCCTCCCGGGGGTTGTGATGTTCGGAGACACACTGCCGAAACCCACAAGCTGCCTGCTGACCGAAGCGAGGGCTAGGGCTGCCTGAAGCAAAGGCAATGTTTAAAAATCAAAAATCCTACTCCTACTCCCCTAAACCCTCAACCCCTAAATAAACCCCTAAACCCTAAACCCCTAAACCCTATCCCCTAAACCCTAAACTCAACCCTGAGACTTCCAAGCCCGGAGCACCACAGAGTGGCCAAGGTTCGCCAAATGGTACCTCAACGTGGCACCCATGCCCAAGCCGAAGACCGTGTGGCCCTAGGGGAGCTTAGGATCCATCAGCCCGAAGCAGGCCCTCCCAAATTATGTGTAGCCCGGGTTTAGGGTTACATGGGGTTTAGGGTTTAGGGCTTAGGTTTAGGGAAAAGGGCCCTGAAGAGACAAAACGGACACGAAGCCTGAAAGCCCCAAGCGAGAAATCCCCAAACGCCGCTTTGAGAAAGAGGGCAGCCGCTGAGTACATGCCGGGATCTCTTTAGGGTTCGGGGATTAGCGTTTAGGCTCCAGGATGATGATCTGTTCCATGGGCCCTTGACCCCCGTTACGAGCCCAAGCATTCAAAGGGCAAGAGCTTGTAATTCCTGCTACGGGATGTCTGAACTCGCAACATGTGTGAACCCTAGTCTGCAAACCCTCAACCCGTTCCCGCTGTGTTCCCTATGAATATACCACAGGTTAAACACCTCAGTCTTGAGGTTCGCTTCCCCTTGAACTGCTAATCCAAGCATACCTGCTTCGGGTACTGTCACGCCTTTTTGAATACGTTCACCATGTCGGCGTTTGGAAGCTTCAGTCTAGGTTTCGAGCCGGGGGATTATGCCATTTAATTTCGAAAGCAAGGGCTAGAAATAGTCCCTTCAATTGCTCTCCTTGGCCGTCCGCCTTTTGCAATAATTCTGTGCCGAGCCTCCGAATTCAGAGCGGGCCATGCTCCATGTAGGGACTAGGGCCTGGTGTTGGGCGATTTCTCGCAATTGCCTCAGGGACTTGATTGAGAAGGACTTGTGGCGACCACGACCTGTTTCGTTCGCCAAGATCAGATATTGATACCTCTTCCTCAGCGACACCTAGCGCAGGAGCTCACGCAGCTTGCATATGCCCGGTCGTCGGTTACGAAAACTTTCGACCTCCGTCCATAAGTATTTACGGGGAACGACTGAGATAGCCATGCTTCTGATCATGGTGATGCCGATACTGCTGGACTTCAGAGGGATCACAGACAAGATCTGGCAGCAGGCCCTCTCTCAAAACCATCTATCATGTGGGGAGCTGTTCCAAGTTACAGGACCCTACTGGGCTCCGTCGTAGAACTGGGGACCAGCTGTATTCTCAAACCCTAAGCTTTACAGTATTACTGGGAGCCCTAACTTGGAACAAGCCTCCCCATCAGCAACGGGTACCGCAGCCAACAGAGTCCCCCGGGCTGACCCCCTCGCGCAAATGGGTTTAGTTAACTAGTACTTAGGGTTTTGTACCATAGGGTTCCGTAGCGGTTTGGGGCTTAGGGCTTAGGAGCGGCTTCTTCAGGCTCTAAGATTGCAGTTGAAAAAGAGAGAGTCAGAGAGAGAGAGAGAGTGAGAGAGAGAGTGAACCCAGCGGAAGGAAGGAAGAGCGACGCTTCGGGGCACTGCTACTGTTCTTTCAATGGTCCCGATGCAGATGATGATGCTATATTCCTTAGTACTACTTAGTGCGGTCAGCACCAGCCGTCATGATCACAGCTACGGCGTCACGTGTTTTGCTCAACTTGACAAAATTGGAGCAGAGAGGTCTTGATGATTCTGTGGGCAAAGACGAAGGCCACGAAAGTGGTGAGATGTTCATGACTGCGATGACGACGGGGATTGTAATGGTTTTGGTGCGGATGGTGATGCTGATGATGAAGCAGTGGGCCTTGACGGTTACGAGGATAACGGCAAAGACGAGGATAGAAGATGATGGTGATGATGAGGGTGATGCCGGTGACTGCCACATGGGTTTCTATGACCAACAAGATGACTGGTGTGATATACAGTAGTAGTATCATTGTATCATCATGATCGTTGCATGTATGAGAAGCAGCAGTGCGACGATCCGTGCGCCGACCTTGGGTATGATCTGCACCGTCACCACCACCCTCATCAAAATGATCGCCACCATCATCATCAGTTCCATAAATCGCATCATGACAGCCACACTTCTCAGCAGCATCGCGCTGATGTTGACAGTCATCACACTCCCATACTGTCAGCTACGCAAGTCAGCCCAAAGTAACACACACACACACAACTTAACAGCATCTTCAGTGTCATGATGAGCAAGACATCCGGTTCTGTCGGTGGTTCAATTATCGGGCTCTGGCTAACATCCGTCACATCATGCACACGTTCGCCGGGGTGGTCAACAGTATTTGTCAGTATTTGTCCGTCGTCGTCAGCATCACCACCACGATGGGCAGTGACAAAGCCAACGAGTGACGTTGACGATGCTGGCGATGTTGATTATGGGTCATGGAGTCATGCCGATGGTGATCGTGAAGGCAGTGATGACCGTCACTCGTGATGAAGATGATGGCGGCGACGACGAAAGATGCCTATGAGGATGGCTTCTGAAGAAGATGATGACGACGACGATGATGATGATGATGCTGGTGGTGGTGGCGGTTGTGCTAGTTATTGTCAGCAAGGCAAGGCAACACCTTGCATAGCCAGAGCTACAAGCCCGGGAGACCACGGCGGCCGGGACCTTTATGGACCCCATGTCCTGAGCAGCCATAAGCCAGGCCAAAAGTTCATTTGTAGACTGCCACAGGGCCATTTCAATCATGCTGTTGGGCTTGAGCCCTAAATCTCATGCAGGGTCTAGGGATCTTGGTGTCGAGGGAGATCAGCCACTCCAGCTACTCCCTTAGAGCCGAATTTGGACACCAGAACCTCCGCTGGTCTTGGAGTTTGCAGAGCCCTGTCTTCAGAGCTTTGTCGAGATTCGAGACAGGGATAGGGCTTAGGCCTCAAAGGAAAGATACGTGGAGTTGGAGGTTCTGGTTGCTCTGAGTCCCGTCCCAGCGGGCTTCCTGAGCCAAACGAAGCAGAAACGAAGTGACGCAGGAGCCCCCGACTTTCTCGTGCTATCTGAATCCCAACGCTTCGCCCATTCAAAGGCAGCACATCCGGTTCCGTTTTCGAAATTTGCTTGAGGATCCAACAACAAAAGTAGCTCCGCACAGTTGCATGATAACCTAAACCCTAAACCCTCAGGGTCTAAGGAACCCTAAACCCTAAAACTCGCTGGCTTTGGGAAGATTGCTCGGATTTCCGCAGCATGCGCCATGAGGCTTCAGCTCCCAAACGGGAATGCCCGTGCAAAACTGCACCGGCAGTGTGCTTATAGACGCTCCTCCACCGCGCACCATGCTCCAACTGCAGTATGATGCCCCCATATGACCCATGTCATTCTGGGAGCAGCCAAAACACGCAGTATTGTAGTCCTTCGCAAGAGTACCCCTCTGGTTAGGTGACGCCAATGTAAGGTTGTTTGGCAGGGCCCCTTGGATTATTCTAGGTTCCTGAGTAGTACCCTTTTGCACTTTTTATTGTAGGGTTCCCCTATCAAACCTGAATAACAGGAAAAAGGCTACCCTTATCTGTCACGGGCCTCGAAGTGCAAGACCGGATGGAAATCACCTAATAGAGGGGCCTTAATTAATTACCTATATTATTTGGGGGGGGGGTCCTTATTATGATTAGAGTAGAATAGACCCAAAAACCCTATTCTAATTATTAAGGCCCCAAAATTCTTATTATATTTATAGTAGAATATACCCGAAAAACCCTATTAGCTAATTATGAAGGCCCCCTATATTAGCTCAACAGCCTGAGATACCTTCAGGTCAGTGAGAGATTCAGATGACGAAGGACCCGAGTCCCCTACGCAGTTTCAAGACCCCCCCCCCCCCAAACATGCCAGAACTCGAGAAGACCGGAGTGCAAAGCTCTTGATGTCTTCGCACTAGACCCTCCATGAAGACCACCCAGCCTCAAAGCGCCCCTAACATCCCCAAGCTTGTTTTTAAGATTGGACTGGTGTGACCATCCCGGCAGCGAGCAGTAGGACCAACCGGAGAGCCGCGAGCTGGCCAAAAAGACAATTCAACCCTCAGGCCCTAAACCCCAAAAAGGGGGTATAGTTTGGCGTAGGGGGCTACGGCTTGGTGTTGCAGGGCTAGGGTTTTAGGACTTAGCATTGTCGGGTTTTGGATTCCGGATGTGAGGCGAAAGTGTTTTGTAGGTACGGAACAGGACGATGCCATATGTACTGTCATAGCCTATATAGTACTCTCCTATCCTATCCTCTTCTATGCTATCCCACACTACATTCTACTAGACTATAATTAAGGGCTTATCGGAAGGCTGGAGCTTCCTGCAGACTTGAAGGTTAAGGCTCGAAGGTGTTCGGCGATGGAGGAGCCCCCGGGTTCGTTCCGCACAGGGTTGTCTGGGAGATCTAGGCTTGTATGGTTGGTTTAGGGTTTAGGGCCTTTAGGGTTTAGGTCCCAGTGTGGGGTTTAGGTTTGGTTTAGGGTTTAGGGTTCGGGTCGAGCAGACACTTGCTTTGTGCTTGGTGGCCGCTTTTCCGGCAGCAGATGGTTCGCGCGATAGGGCATTTCCCCATAAACTGCACTTCTTCAGTCAATGACATGAAAGTTCAAGTTAGGGACGAGAGGATGTGGTGGGATCTCGTGCATGAAGGAAGAAGAGGATCCAGATGACTCGGGCAGGCAGAGAAGCAGCACTCTACACCTGGAAGTCAACAGGTGCTCATCGTTCAATGAGTCAACCAAGGAAGTTGATTACTACTCTAGACCTACAACTTTGGGAGCGCGGTTTTGGGCCCTATTCAACTACATGTTGTATGATATCAAGGTGCGTACGCTCATGTCTACAGACCTACCCACATGCAATCACATGCTGAACACACACAGAGGCGGATGTCGGTATGCAAGTACGCAAGTATCTACGCGTGTACCGCAGGTATGCATGTCTTTGGATATACATGATGAGTAGATACAGCACATATATATATATATACACACACATACATAAACAAAACACAAATACATACCTGCATGATATACATATGCCCTTATAGTCCTTGTATATAACCGTAGCTATACAATCCTCCCCGGCAGGACGGGATCTTCCATGGCCGAGCTGGATGCCCAAATGCGCCCCTCGGCTTGTCGGTAGCTTCTGTGCTACGTCAGTACCCAGCTTCGCTCCTTCAGTACAGAATGTCGCTGACAGTGACGCAGAGAGAGGGAGATTGAGCAACCTAGACTTGGCTTCCCCACTGACACCATTCGCCCTTTTTGCGCTCCTTTGCCCGCCAGCAGCACGGGTGGGCTTGCAGCCCGTGGGCCTTGACCGGCCCAGTGTCCGTGTGTGTGTGTGTGTTTGTTTTTTGTGTTTGTGCGGAGTCCTGTTGTTCCCGGCGAAGCTTCCCTCTGTGTTCTGGTTGTCTTTCACGTCCCCCACAAAGACCTTACGCAGGTTTGTGTGTGCGTGTGTAGCAGATGGACGGATATACACTATACACGTGTCCATGCCAATTTCATTCGTTCTATCTGAGTGCCCATGTATGCATGTGCACAATACATGGCATAACGTTACCCTTACGCAACATCACATCACATCACATTAGATACATTACATACATTGGATACATTACATACAGTACATACAATGCATAGATGCATGCATACATGCATACATGCATGCATACATAGAGACGTACGTACATACGCAGATGCATACATGCAAGCTTGCATACATACATACATACATACATACATACATACATACGTACATGCATGCATGCATGCATGCATACATGCATGCATAATTAGAGACGTACGTACATACGCAGATGCATACATGCAAGCCTGCATGCATACATACATACCTACATACATATATATATATATATATATACATACATACATACATACATACGTACATACGTACATACGTACTGACATACGTAGGCTCATACTTAAATATAAGCACACACACACACACGCACTTACATCTGGAGTTTGCGCACAACAAGTAACTCTTTAGGTACACTCTTCCAAACTATATCCAAAACCTTGAACCCTCAGTCCCGAAGCCCTAAACCATTAGCCCATGATTCCCAAACCCCGAGGCGTGGCACTCGGAGACGTCGAGGTGGCTATGCAGGTTGGCCCGTGGCTATCGGGTTCTGCTTGGGACTTCTTGTGCACTTGTGGTTGTATACTTGAATGGCAGAAAGCCAAAGAATAATTGAAATACTGTGTTTATTTTGGGTCCAAATCGCAAGCAGTCCTTAAGGTCTTTGGAAGCGGCTTAAGGCTTAAACTTGAGCCGAGTTGAACAGCGAAAGAGGATGTAGATGAAATGTGTGGCTTTACAAAGTTTAGGGTGCGATCCTCGAATTGTCCAAATCACATTGACGTAGGGTCGCTGGTGGGTTTCTACTGGGACTACGTAAGCAGTTGCGTCAACGACGACCAGGACGAGAAGAACCAGAAGAGCGCTGTCAAGTAGAAGATCATAAGAACAAGCAGTCAAAAGAATGAAGAATCCGAGCATGGCACGCTCGAGAGCACGGAGACAGACCCATTATTCTCTATGGCCAAAATTCCCAAGATTTCCATTAGTAGTAGTAGTTGTTGTAGTAGTAGTAGTAGTGGTGGTGGTAGTTGTTGTCGTAGTTGTAGTAGTAGGAGGAGGAGTAGTAGTNNGTAGTAGTAGTAGTAGCAGTAATAATTAATCGTCGTAGTAGTCTATTAGAATACACCCATTTTTTTGAAATTGTGCCTTGGAGCGTTGCGTTGTGCTCTTATGGGTTCGTCGTAACGGTGTTGTGGCATTTGTTTATGGAGAAATAGGGTTTGTCACTGCTGATTCCGTACACCCGTGAATCCTATAGCCCACAGGCTGAACCCTAGCACCTAATCACAAACCCGGAAGCCATGTCATTACTTCATGCTGGAGGCCGAGCGTACCGAGAGGGGGTCGGACTTCTTGGCTGTGCGAAACGACCTGGATAGCCAGTGGCAGGAGCTGAAAGGGGCGACCGGCTCAGGGTTTTGGATGTAGTCAAAGAGGGTTTAGCACGCAGAGGCATTAACAGGAGTTTCATAAGGTTTTGGAGGGGTTTTGTGATAGAAATTGGGGGCTTGAGAGGTTTTGAAGCAAGATGTTCAAGAGTGTTACAGGGCATAGACTGCGGGGCTAGGTTATTAGGAGGTCACTGCATTCTTTCAGGGCCCTGAGGATCGTGTGGGATCTTGCATGACTTGTTTAGGGCCTAAGTTTGGGGCATCGGGTTGTAGTCACGGCTTAATGCAGGGGC
>CAJNDV010002002.1:206944-217238 GCA_905221635.1 Symbiodinium sp. CCMP2456
AGGTCCGGATTCTGTATCTTGCAAAGCATATATATATATATATATGCATACTTACACATACAGACATGTGTGTCTTCATGTATGCACGCATGCATGTAATATGTATGTACGTATGTGTATGTATGAACACACAGATACAGGTGCACATGTATGGTTTGCTGATATTGTGAACTAGTTACTTACAGAAAAAGACAGAGGTTCAATGTAGAAATTGTGTTTGACTATCCCACCGTTCGTCGCCTGCCTGGTAGGCGTTACACGGACAGAGCTGCTTACTTTCTATTTGTCGTTCGCTAGGTTGTCGACGTCGTTGCATCCAGCAGCCTACACCCGTTCTACGGCTTCGGGTCATATAGTATATACTGTATGTTACACCTTATGTACTGTAGTAACATACTAAAGCTATGGGCCATATATTGTTTATGGTGTGCTATAGAGTTCAGAGAATGCTTTCTGCACTGGACATTGTATGTTATATGTCACATGATATTGTTGATTCTGTATGATGTGATGTCACATTATGCTGCAGGATGATGTTTGGCATTACATTGCAGTACAAGACATTACACTACATCATGACATAACTTATTCTGTTACTTCACTATATTGCAAGATTACACGCTGGTATATTGTGTTATCTTGTGCCATGTTATAACGAGTCATGTCGTATTATTGGTGTATTGTGTTACATATAATGCTACGTTATAATGAGTTATGTCGAATTATTGGTATATTGTGTTAGATAATGCCATGGTATAATGGGCTATGTCGTATTATAGATGATGTTGTGTTGTATATAACGCATATGATTACATTGTTATTTGTACACTATATACAATGAATCATATAGTATATGCTGCATATAAAATGCTGCATACTGTCCGTTATGTGATATGCACTGCAAGTTATATGCTGAGTTGCTTGTAATGCCTATGACTTGACATTCATTTACATACATACACCTTCTTATATACTCCCCTTTTATTTTTGGTTACTATACATTATCCATGTTGTGCACTATGTGTTACATTAAGTAGATACTTATATTTGCATATCATAACATATGACATGGTACATGTTGCATATGTGTCTATGTACGTACATATTTATGCATGCATGCACGCATGCATGCATTGTTTGTATGCATGTGTGTACGCATGCATGCACGTGTGTGTATGTCTGTGTGTTTGTTTGTTTCTCTGTCTGATTGTCTGTCTGTCTGTATGTATGTATGTATGTCTGCATGTGTGTATATGTGTGTGTGTAGGTGTGTATGCGTGTATGTATGCATGCATGGCATGGCATGGCATGGCATGGCCTGGCCTGGCATGGCATGGCATGGCATGGCATGGCATGGCATGGCATGGCATGCATGCAGGCATGCATGTGTGTATGTGTGTATCTATGTGTGTTTCTGTGTATGTATGTATAGATGTATGGCTGTATGGATGTATGTATGTATGTACGTATGTATGTATGCATGCATGTGTGTGTATTCTTTATTACACCATGTCTTGTAAGTTTGCCGCTACATTGCTCCCTAGAAGCTTTAGAAGTGTCGGGAACAGTGAAGCTTCCAGCTCCCAAAGTCCAAGCCCAAGTCGAGGCCCCAAAAGCCTTTCCAGTCAGCACCCTGAGCTTGAGTGTTCCAGAGTTTCCGGATTGGGTCAAGTTGGTTTAGAGCGAAGGGTTTCCGATTTGGGGTGTAGGGTTTAGGGTGTCGGGGTGGAGAGGATCCACATGTACTGCCCAGCAGGAGCTGAATCAAAGCCTTGCTACGGCAGCCAACGCGATGGCGACGAGGGCAGAGAAGGCTCCCAGACGAAGCAAGGGTGTATTATAGGTGCCTAAATAATTTCCAACACAATTCTGGGGGCTCCTTATTCAGATTCTAGTAGGTATATACCCCCAAACCCTATTCTAAGTATTCAGGCCCCTACATTAGGTGCTCCTTGAAGCCCTAAGCCTAAGCCCTAAACCATCGCGAGTTTTGTCTTATTCGACCTTCAGCCAGCATCGATGATCTTCTGGAAGGTTGTGTTTGTTCTTTGGGGCACAGAGGCCACATGCCGAGCCGAAGAGGGACTCTGGTGGAGCCTTTTGAAGCCTTCAAACTCTCAGACCCCGAAGTGTTTTGCGGGGTTTTGGGGGTTTAGGACTGAAACATCGGTGGATGCAACACAGGAGCATCGAGAGGTCCTCGATGCCCTCGCGGCAGTGTGCGCCGATATCGAGCTCGTGAGGCAGGGAGAGCAACCCCAAGAAGACTTTGCACCCTAAATGCTCAGAGCTGCTGGACATCTACTCGGCCGGAAGCGGTGTCCAGTCATTGCCCAGTGCTGATGATGATGATGTTGATGACGATGTTTTCGAGAGCGGCGCTGATGGTGATGTCAATACCCAGGCCAATGGGGTGGTGCTGGAGCTTGTCCTGCTGATGCTGAAGATGATGACAGTGATGAAGAAGAAGACGAAGGAGATGACGTGGTGAGGTGCCGATGGTCTGATGTGATGTCGAGGCTGACTTCGATAGAAATCGTGTTCCGCCGAAGCATCGCATGAGACACAAGGGACCTGTATGCCAACCCGGCCTCGGCTCAGTGTCGTTTGCCAGCAGCGCAGACAGCATCTCGGAATCTCGGAGTTCTAGCTCGATAGCCGGTTGGAAAGTCTCAGCCAAGCCTGTAGGATCAGATGAATTGCGCGAACAGCTCGAAGAGAGAGCGCAAACTCTTTTAACAGCCATCTCTCTGCTCCAGGGGCCGCCAGAAGGACCAGGGATACAGCTCCGTCTTCGAGGGGAAGTGTCCAGCGTAAACCGGTCTGCCAAGTCTGCACATAGCAACAGGCACAAGGGGTCTTGCTCGAGCCAGATCCTGAAGCAATGTAAGGATCAAGCGACAGACGCTGCAGTGACTAAACCCGATGCTACACGTCCTCATCATCCCCCCTTCCACAGACGCAAAACCGACCAGTGAATCTGACTGCTGCTGCTGTCAGAATCTTGCTTGGAGTTCTATCCTTAATCGGCAATCCGTCTATTGCTTCGGCTGCCACCCTTGTGATAGCGACTCCACCTTCAGTGTCCCCGATGCAGGACAACGAAGCAACAATGGATCAGCGCCTGGACCAGCTGAGAAGGGATCAGGCGCAAAAACGAGTCCTTTGCATGCCTTTGAAGGATCCTCGGGTCGAAATCGAGTTCAAGAATGGTGGCTTGTGCCATCGCTGGTCGGATAAAGACCCGAAGCTTATAAAGGTCCGAGATGGGCTACCCATTTCGGCAGGAAGGAGTTCTATATATATATGTATATACATGTATATGTACGTTTATATTTATATATATATATATATGATTATATTTATATTTGTATTTATTTATTTAATGTCTATATATATATATACTCTGCTGGATACATGGCTTCTGGCAGGTGGAAAACATGGAGCAAACCTCTGCATCGATGTCTACCAAGATGGCAAGGACACCCGTTTGCGAAGCAGTGACAACGAAGCCATTGTCGTCACAAGTAAAACTGCCGAGGTCCCGAGACAAATCTTTTTATTTCAGAGCTAAGGCTGCAACCTCAACCCCCAAACCGTAAACCCAACAAAAGAAACAGCCCAATATAGGGGCTTAAATCGTTACCAATACTATTCTGGGGGTTCCTTATTGTAATTATAGTAGATTATACCCCGAAACCCTGTTCTAATCATTCAGGCCCCTACATTAAACCAAGGTTCTAAAGTTTCTCCAAGCAGAAGTCTCCTTCCCGAGTCCTCTTAGTAGCCCTTCTAGAACCCCTTTATGGAACCCTTTAAAGGAACCCCCCCAAAAAAAACAATTGGGCAGAAGTCTCCGAGTCTCCTCTGAGCCTTACCAGACTGGAAGGATCCCTGTCCCAGGACCTTAGGAGTCCAGCAAGTTCCTTTGTAGGAGTTAGTACGCAGGAGTTTGGTTTGGATTTAGGGTCGGCTTAGGATTTAGGATTTTGGGGTCGGGATTCTGGGGTGAAGGCTTTAGGATTTGGGTTGTTTTTTTGCTGAAGGTTTCAGAGCCTGCGCCAGGATGTCCGGCGAGATAATGGAGATGCAGAGTTTGCAGGTGCCACTAATATAGGGGCCTTAATAATTGGAATGGGTTTGGGGTATATTAAACTATACTTTAGTAAGGAACCCTCAAAACCCTATTCTAATTATTAATTAAGGCCCCTACGTTACTTGCTGAGGGGTGTGAATGCTTTTTGAAATTAAAGGGATTTCTCTTCAGGGCCTTCTGAGGGGATACTACTGAGGGCTTTGTGTTGTGTCTGGGGAGTTCATACAAGACCTCTTGGATTTGGGTGCACCTTTTCAGCTCCCTCCACAACTCGGGACACCTGCGTGAAGACATTTACGGTTTAAGGCTCGCCCTAAGTTTTTGCTTCGCAACAACATGTGTTTGTCTCGTCCACAGAAAGGCTCTGGGTCCTTTCCAGCCGGCATCTCCGCTCTTTCTTTGCTTCAGACCTTTCGTGATCGAAGAGCTTGCGGTTGAGGTGAGTGGTGCACACAACGGTCGGTGCTGATCGCAGCACACCTCATGACAATCAGATCCATGGGACCCTACACCTCCCGAACGGCTCGTCTCCCGTTTATGGGTGCTTGATTCGGGTTTTCTGGAAAGCTCAACAGTTTCGGGACCCAATGTAGACCCTTAGGGGCTTCTGCTCTGTGGAATAGCCATGCGCTAGGCCCGCTTGCAGAAGGAGATCGAAGCTAATCTCAGGCCACCGGTCTGCATTTCAGGGGTTTGGCAGCACAGGCCGTGAATTTTCCAGCTTTGAATCTCTAGACTGGGCTGAGTCAGTATCATTGTTTTTCTCAGCCTGCTTTACATCGTCATGCAGACACAAGTCTGCTCCTTCTCAGCGTGTCTTCGTAGCTTGCTTTTCCTCAAGGCTCCTCGATTTCTGCTGCTCGATTCTGCGCATCGGTTGCAGGGTGGAGCTGCAACGCTTTGTCGTGGAAGAGCTCCAGGCATCGCCAAGCATCGCTGGCACTGTGGTGCTCAGCAGGTTCCTTATGTTGATTTGGGCTCCTTCAGTATACTCGGCACAGTTATCTCTGCGAGATGCTCCTCTTCGGGCACTCCATGGGGTCGGGCCAGGGTTGCAGTGGACCTCTGGAGCACCAAAAGGAGCCCTATACATTGATATGAATTAATGTATATATCTACATATACACATACGTGTGTATATATATATATATACGATTGCATAAGTTTGTTATGTTGCACGAGCATTTTCAATATGGCTTAGGCCTTTTTGCCATGATCTCCAGACTCATAGGCACTACTGTACAAGAGCAACAGTGCAGTCGCCGAAGCAGGTGCGACGGCTCAATGAGCTTGAGGCCCTCCAAAAGGAGGCGGGGCCAAGGAAAAGAGCATCAGTTTAAAAGGATGAAGAATTACTACGTAACGCTGTTCCTTAGAGTTCCGGATTATGATTTCCGTGGGATATATTCCCAAATCCTTTGAAAGTGTTACGGCCCCTGTATTGCCGGACCAGACAGATACGTACAACACTATGTAGACGCACTTACGCAGGTTTGTAGACACACGGTTATGCCATGTTCTTATACACATCCATATATATATATATATATATATATATGTACGTATATGTAGATGTGTATATATATATATATATAACCAACCGCAACATTAATCACACTAGCTGACCTGACGTGCATTCGTGGTTTTGATGGTGTTATCGTTGTTGTCGTGATTGTTGCGGTGGTTGATGTGGTGTGTTGGTGGTGTGTTGGGGTTTGCAGACTCCAAGACCCCGTACTTCAGACGCCCGAAACATCGAAAAACTCGAAAACTTAAATCCGAGACCCTTAAAGCCCTAAAGCCTATACTCCCGAACCCTGAACTCCTGAAGACCCCAAGCTCCAAACTTGGATCTTACCTCAGGACAGCAGGCACCGCGCAGACATCGATGTGCTCCGGGATCAGCTGACATCTGCCCTCGAGGCCTTCTGCGACTTGTCCTGTCGGGGTGGGGCTGCCGTGGAGGGTCCGTGGCATGCGTGCGTTCGTGTTGGCATATGCATTGTGCGTGGATAGATAGGTAGATAGTATAGATACTGATGTTTCTCTGGCTAACCGTATATGTGAACATGTTAGTTATGACATGATATGGCTTGGTATGGCATGATAAAATATAACGTACTTCAGCTGCTTCTTTAATTCTTTAAGGCGTCATTGGCGGACGGACGCAGCAGGAGGGCAGGGAGGGAGAGGGGAAGGCTAGAAAAACAAAGTCCTGTCTAGACTGCCTACAAACCCTCATCACTTGGGCCAAGCCTAAGCGCATGAATATTGAGGGTACATTCAAGGGACTGCATGGGGATATGCCATTTAAGGATAGGCATTGAGCAGCTGTCGCTGCTCTATTTTGTCGCACAGCAATGCAGAGAGTTTCGCTTAAATGCCACTCAAACGTGGTTTGGGGTTTCGGGGGTGAGGGCATTTGAATCATCCTTAACCACATCGGACAGGCGCTGCGCAGCGACCAAGTGGGTTTGCGAGAGGCATCGGAGGCTTCGAACCGTGCGGAGCTGCAGGCAGAAGGGGGAGAAAGCGAGTTTCTTCAGTTTCGGGACCTGTAATATAGAAGCCTAAATATTTACCTATATTATTTCGGGAGTTCCTTATTTATGAAGGCCTTTGCAGTAGACGTCGACGGACTGAATAGGTATGGACCTTGCCAGTTCATCCGGCTGTGCAGTTTCGGTCCCAGCATGTGCTCTGAGCACCGAGAGGCCTTGCGCTCACAAGTCAGTGGCTGGATGGAGGCTGGATGTTGCTGTAGGGGCCTAGATACTTACCTATATTATTTTGGGGGCTCCTTATTATACTTGTAGTATAATGTACCCCAAAACCCTATTCTAGTTTTTTTTGGCCTCTACATTAGAGAGATCTTGGTCATGGGACTTCCATTAGCAGGTGAACAGACTCAGCAGCAGAGACCTCGAACTCATTGTTGTTTGATGTCAGGCGTGGGGTACACACCTGGGGTGTCCCATGTCTTCCAGGGATTCCAGTGCTGGACCTCAGTTTGGTTGTTCCTAAACCCTAAACCCCTAAGCCCTAAACCCTAAACCCCTAAACTTGGGTAATTGCTTGCCTGGGGCCGACAGTCCAACGCCAGAGCCTTGTCTCCTGCCCTTGAGGCGCTCTCCATCACGGCGCAGAAGCCACTGCCTGCTCCGGTAGACATTTATGCCGCTGGGCGCTTAGTCGGGGTAACGGATTGACGCAGTTTTTTTCGGGCCTCTTGATTCCGCGTCTCTCACTATTATGTTATATTAAATTCAGGGTTCAGGGTTTAAGATCAGGGTCTGTTTTTGGGCTTCATTTCAGGTGTTACATTCGAATCTCGGCGCCGCTTCCAGACTTTCCCAGGAGGACCTCGAGAAACTGCGCGAGGACCTGAGCGAGGAGTGTGGTGAGCTTGCAGAAAGGCGGGACCTTCCCGTGTCAAGAAGGGTTTTGGCTTGAGGGTTTACGACCAAGGTTTACCGTAAGGGATGCTCTATAAGGGGCAACTATCAGTCTGATTACGGCATGAGGGCAATTTACAGTTATGTGTATATATATATATAAATAGATATCATTACCTATCGGTATAAAAAATATACAGCATGCTGAGCATCAGCTGCTCAGGCTGTTCTGGCAAGCATGACTCGCACCAGCTGCCCACATTTAGCCTTGGTGCCGGGCCACGATTCCAGGTACAGCGAGGGCATCATGCGCATCGATGAAACCCTAAATCCTAAACCCCTTAAACCCCTTAAACCCCTAAACCCCTTAACCCCTCAAACCCCTAAACCCTAAACCCCTCAAACCCTAAACCCCTTAAAACCCCCAAGCCCTTGCCCTGATGATTCCGAGCGGGCAGCTGCCAAGCCAGCGCACCACGAAACGGCCAAAGACTCCATCACGAGGAATTACTCTAGGGGCCTTAAGAATTAGAATAGGGTTTTGGGGGGTATACTATACTTATAGTTATAGTAAGGAACCCCAAAAACCCTATTCTAATTATTAAGGCCCCGATGTTACCTGCCTCGGTCCGAATTCGTGGCAGCGGTTCGGAGAGAGGAGCCCATCCTGAACATGAGTGGTGTGGATCTTTCCTCCGAGTGATTCGCACCCGAGCATCTGCCGCATAGGTGATTAGGTTCTGCAGCATGAATTCCGTCATCAAGTCACGGGTCATGAGCTTTCAGCGCAGTCATGAGCAGCAGTATGTCTTGTTGGCAGTGAAAATGGCCAAGTCAATCTAGAGCATCAATTGTTTCGGTCTCAGGCGGGTCAACCAATGCACGCATCCAGAACCAGCACTCGCCCAGGCCTTGTATTTCCTACCAGCAGGGGCCACGGGACGCATCATCAGCATCAGCTGCTTCGGGCCGTTCCAAGTGGCTTGAGGCTTCGACGCGCATCGTCGGCATCAGATGCTTCGCGTATTTTCCTAGCGGCGCAGCCACGGCACGCATCATCAGCATCAGCTGCATCGGGTTTTGCCGAGCAGAAGGCCTAGACGCGCATCATCAGCATCAGCTGCCTCGTTTTTTTGCCACCACGGCACGCATCATCAGCATCAGCTGCATCGGGTTGTGCTTAGCGGCAGAAGGCTTAGACACGCATCATCAGCATCAGCTGCTGCACATATTTTCCTGGCGGCAGGGGCCACGGCACGCATCAACAGCATCAGCTGCTTCGTTTTCGTTGTACCAGGGCCACGGCACGCATCATCAGCATCAGCTGCTTCGTTTTCGTTGTACCAGGGACCACGGCACTCATCTTCAGCATCAGCTGCGTGGAGTTTTGCCTTGCGGCAGAAGGCTTCGACACGCATCATCAGCATCAGCTGATGCCTTGTGACAGGGCCTGGGCACACATCATCTGCATCAGCTGCGTCGGGTTTTCCCTGAGGCAGAAGGCCTGGACGCGCATCATCAGCATCAGCTGCCTCGGGTTTTGCAATCTAGCAGGGCCACGGCACGCATCATCAGCATCAGCCGCTTCGGGCTTTGCCTAGCGGCCTTCACGCAGCATCGGCATCAGCTGCGGGCATCGAGTTTTGCCTAGTGGCAGAAGCCCCAGACACGCATCATCAGCATCAGCTGCGTCGAGTTTTCCCCAGCGGCAGAAGGTTTGAACGTGCATCATCAGCATTAGCTGCATCAGGTTTTGCTTTGTGGCAGGGGCCACGGCACGCATCATCCGCATCAGCCGCCTCGAGTTTTAACCTAGCGGCTTGGACACGCATATCAGCATCAACTGCGTCCAGTTTGCCTGGCTTCGACACGCATCATCAGCAGCATCAGCGGCCTCGCGTTTTTCTTTTCGGCAGGAGGCCAAGACACGCATCATCAGCATCAGCTGCTTCGACAATTTCTTCTACCGGCCGCGGCACATTCTCGGCATTTTGTTTTTTTTCGCGGCCGTGGCCGTTGCACGCCTCCCAAACACCAGCTGGCTCCAATTTCCTATCAGGGCTTTAGACACACATCATCAGCATCACTTCGTAGCAGACCGAGGCATGCATGATCGTGAGCTGCCTCGGTTGTTTGCTTGCAACCACGCAACATCAGCGGCCTCCAACTTCCTAGAAGCAGGGGCCTCCGCATCATCGGCGACCAGACTGTCTGCCGAGGCCCCTGCACGAGATGACGAGGCGATGCCAGTCCTCAAGTGTCCGGGCGGTAGTTGACTCTGCAAGTCAGCCTATCGCCTGTGACTGTCCTTGGGCCCGCCTCCTCTAGGTGTTGCGAGGCTAGTGGATATTCCATGCTTGAAACGATCCATTTCAGCTCCTGTGTTTTCTCGCGAATCTCAGCGTGCCCTATGTTAACAGTTAATGTGAGAGCCCTACACGACAATGATTTTTAACATGTAGACTCTGTAGACTTGTGAGAGTAGGATCCCTCTTGTAATGACCTCCAGGAACACCTCTTAAGGCAGCCATAAATCCCTACAAGAGCCGTTTAAAACTTCAACCAGGATACCGCTTACGAATTCTTCGAAAAAGCTTGTCGGTCGTAAGCGCGGGAACCTCTTAAGCCTAAACCCTGAACCCACTGAAACCCCCGCAGACCTTAAACAACTGCTAAATGCCTCCAAGAAAGCCCCCAAGCGCCATAGTAACTTTGTGGTAACCTTCTTGCAACCTTTATAGTACCCTGAAAGTAAAGTAAACCCTAAATCCTAAAGCCCTAAACCTTCAATCCTAAACCTCAA
>CAJNDV010002003.1:0-12500 GCA_905221635.1 Symbiodinium sp. CCMP2456
GGGTTTAGGGGTTAGGGTTTAGGTAGGGTTTGGGGGTTTAGGTACAAGATCGCAATAAAGGGTTTCGACAGCTTTTTTTTGGGGGGGGTCTTTGTAGGCGCTCATGGGGCTTATGGGGTTTGCCAGAGGGGACGGAATAAACAGTCAACAGTTTCGGAGCTTGTTATAACACAATTCTGAGGTGTTTCAAATCGGTGACCGGAAGACTACACGAATCTTTGATTGATGGAGGCTTGAAGAACTAGGGACGGTATGCCCCACTGGTCCCTGCCTAACCTGCATGTCCTTATAAAGGCCTCAACAGTTCGAACAGGATCTCGACCCTAAGGGGGCAGTTCCCCCCAAGCCGGGATCTCATGCAATAAGCCTTAACTTAAAACTTCCCCCAGAACTGAAAAGGAGAGCCACAACCCAAGCCCCGCAAGCCTACCCTAAATATTCAAAGCAACATCTCCAACGGGTAATATAGGGGCCGTAGTAATCAGAATAGTGTTTTGGGTACTATCATTCTAAAAAGGAACACCAAATTAGTATTGGCCATGATTGAGGCCCCTATATTATCCTCACGGTTCGAGAGGCTGCAACCGGCCGACTGGGCTGCGGAGCTTGGCAGCTTGAAGCATCTGACCTGTGACGCCAGAGGACGCAGGGGGTTGCAGAACCCGAAGTTGCAGGCCTTCCGCTTTAAGACAGGGGCCTGAGTATTCTACACCAAAGCATTTAGGCATACTACCACCTAGTTATATGTGGACTCTAAAGGGAGGTTGCTGCTGATTCATCAGAGCCCCCAGTTGGCTAGTTTATGGATGAGCTTCAATGCTTGACGGTAGGTTTTTTACATAGCTGTCGGGTCTTCGGATCAAGGAGCCAGATTTGTTTTCGGATCTTTGTCTGCAGCGTGCATTGTAGCGTTATTCATTTTACTGGGTTGCCTTGCGTGTTATGCAGGACACGAAGCGTACACATGGGCTAGCGAAGAAGGAACTACATTGGAGGCTGCAGGTAGTGTTTCAAGAGACCTGAACCCCAAGATGGGTCCATCGGAGATCTCGATAGAGGTCTCGGAATTTGGAAAGCAACGGTGCGGCTCGAGCAGCAAACGCGCGAGAGTACCATTGTTTATCCCCTCGGCGTACCCTTGCCTTGATCCCTCGCCCTAGACCCTAAACCCTACACCTTAGTCTGAAACCTCGAGACCCTGCCAAGACACTGAACTTCTGAACCCCCCCAGTGACTCCAAACTCCTTTTGGGGTTCCTTCTTTTATGGGTACAACATGTGCGCCAGAAAGGCGTTTAAGGTTCGAGTTGTCAGGGTTCGAATTCCTTCAACTCAGGATCATGTCTTGAATTGTGGCATGAACCCAGAATCCGAAAACCCGATCCTTTGTCATCCTAAGTCCCGAAACCCCGAAGCCTAAAAGCCAGACGACCCAAACCCAAGGGACCCCGAGGGACCCCAATAAACACCCTAGGCACCCCTAGGCACCCTACACCCCTACACCCCTAAACCCCTAAATCCTTAAACCTGAAGCCCAGAAAAGGAGCTCAACAAACAACAAAAAAGCCTACACTCCTAAAGCGTAAACCCCAAGAATCCTCAAGCAATCCTAGGCTAGGTCCCATTCTCCGCAAGACAGACCTTAAGAGATCCCTAGACAATCCTAACTTACTAAGAATAAAGATCTTGCCGTATAGGGTTTAGGGCTTTGAGCCCAAGCGTCGGAATAGTCGGTAATCCTGCTGCTCACGGTTTCATAAACCGGCCACTGCAGAACACCCCCCAGAAGCCGTGATACTTCCCCTTATAATTTTACAATACCCTTGTGGAGCCGTTTAAGGGAGTCCTAAAACCCTCAAGCCCTTAGCAGGATCCCTGCATTTGCGGACGCAGCTGGAAGTGCGCAGCTTCGTCTGCGCGGGTGAGGCAGACCAGGTCGGAGGGGCGAGAGGGGGAAAGCCTTCCGGGGTTCCGGTGCAGGGTTTGGGATTAGGGTTTTGGGTTAAGGGCCAAGGGGTTATAAGTTATAAGGGCAATTTAAGGGCTTAGGGCATGGATTTTAGCAGTTGGGTGGTGTCCTGATCTCGGATGTCACTAGTCCAGACTTTGTTGGACCCCGCTCTATATGGATGGCTGCGTAGGGATGAGCCAAGATCCTAGCAGGTTCTAGGGGGATTTCGGTGTTAGGGGATTAGGAAGTGAAGGGTCGTTGTAGGAGTTGATGTCTTCGCTTGGGAGTTTATCGTTCAGGGTTCCATCGAATTTCGGATTTGGGGTTTAGGGTCAGGCACTAGTGGCAAAACCTTGTGGAGTCGTCTTGACTACGCTTTCGGATTGGAGCTGTGGAATTTTGGGATTTGAGCTGTGGAGTTTAGGACTTTACGGCAGTGTGCTGTCAGAGGATTTTGCGAAGATAACGTCGAGTCTGGGACAACAGCTGAAATAGTTTCCATTGAATGACGGCGCTTGCTCCACCATGAAGGCACTTAAAAACCTGAAATGGGATGTCCTACGGCACCAGTGCCCCGCACACCAAACCCTGCAGTAGCGACTCCAACGAGAATTTCAGAACTGTTCCTCATAGTCTAGGAGTGTCTGAAATCCACCAACATTCGAGGCAGCCAGGGTTTTTGTAGAACCCTAATGTAGGGGCCTAGATAGTTACCAATACTATGTTGGGTGTTCCTTACCATGATCATTCAGGCCCCTTTCTTAAACCCTAAGTCTCTGGCACCTGAGTGGCAGGAAGCCGCCGCAGCGGTCCCAGCTTCTGCGGTTGCGGGTGAGGGGGTTCGGGTCTTAGTTCGGGTGCTTGGGGCACTCGCGTTTCGATCTGTTGAAACGGGACTTGATAGCCGCTGGATAGACGAGTTATCTTCCAAATTTTAGTCTAAAGGTTTTGTTCAAGTTGATAGGGGGTTTGCTGCGTACACGTGCGGCTGAGCTGACAATCCGTCATTGCGAGGTTTGTTCTGGCTGCTGTCGCGGAGCCTTCCAAGCACCCACTAAAAACCCCAAGAGCCCAATCCACGAACCTTAAACCCAAACCCACCCCAAACCTTGAACCCGATACCCCTGCAGTTCCCCTATAGTAGCCCTTGTAGTATCCTGATAACGTAACCCGTTTTTTGTAAACTGGTAGTAACCTTATGGTACCCCGAGCGCTGAAGCCTCAACCGACAAGTTTACGTATCGTCAGGCACAGTCGGAAGTCCGGCGCACACCCTTTTTGAGTCGAATAGGATTTAGGGTAATGTAGGGGCCTTATTAATTACCTACAATACTTTGGGGGTTCCTTTTTTTATAGTGGGACACAAAACCCCATTCTAATTATTAAGGCCCCTATATTATAGGGTATAGTATAGGGGCTTAGGTTTGAGGGTGTGGGGTTTAGGCTTTGAGATTTAGGATTTAGGGCTCAGCATTCAGGATTTAGGTTCTGGGCTAAGGGTTCAGGGTTTCGACTCTTCACACCGCTAAACTCAAAAGCTCTGCTAAGGGTTTGGGGTTGAGGGCCCAGCGAAGGATTAATGGTGTAGGATTGGCGGAATAATTATAAGGTTCCAACAGCCTCAAAGGTAAACTTCATGCCGCAAACCTTTCAAAGTTTAAGCAGCAGCCTCAACCGCAAGCTTCATGCCAGCCCGAGGCATCTGCTGTCAGGCACGGAACCGAAAGTCTCATTGCCACAGGGGTGTACCGAATTTGGGTGTGATCCACATACAACGTCTGCCATCGTTTTGAAGGCGTCCAGGGCTTGAACCCTAAACCCTAAACCCTAAACCCTAAACCCTAAAACCCTAAACCAATTTGGGGTCCCTTCTTGTACGAAGGACCCTAGCAGTTTTCTGACTCCTAAGCTCCACTTTCTCTGGAAGGATCCAAGCCTCAGCCAATGAAAAACACCGAAGCCTTCAATCTTGAACTCTAATTTAGAGGTCGGCACAAATTCGGAATGATGTCGCCTTCATCTTCGCATAAAGTACATATGTACTGAAGCCGAGTTCCAACTGATTCAGGCCCCTATAGTAAGTCGTAAGACCATCCTGAAGTTTGTTTCGACAATTGCTGGATTCTAGATAGCATGTGGCATGGAGGTGTTGCGTGGGTAGAGCAGAATGATTCCAACAGCCCACGAATGGCTGCAAACCAGCCATAAAATAGTTTTTGAAGCCCCTGAACCCTTAAACTCTAAACCGATTGGCCAGGTATCTCTCAGCCTCTCGGGAGCAGCGGGAGAAGGCCTTTTGGGTTTGAGGGATTTCAAGAGCTTTGAGAGCACTTCAGATTCCATGTGCAGGCAAATGTCAACTTGTGATCCATTCTCATTTGCTGAGAATTTCGACGTTTAGTGAGCCAAGTTGCAGCAACTTGTAAACAATTGCGTCACACCCAAGCGAAAGCATAACTAAGCTCAACCACTCTGTAAACTCTTGGCATTGCCTGCCCAGACCAGGCACCCTCGGGAATGATCAGCGTCCTCTCCTACTCCATTGCCGATGCCTTCAATGATTCGAGTCCTTTGGGCCCGCGCACCCAGATTTTAGGCTTTGGGCTTGCCGTTTCCTCTGATCAGCAAAAGGTCTGAAATAGTACTGGGCTATAGGGGTGAGTCTACGGTTTTCGTGTGGTCCGCTAGCAGTTATCCTCTGTCGCCGACGTACTTGGAGGAGGGGTCAAGGCTAGGAGAAGTATGGGTCGGAAAGTACATGTACTGGGGTTGCAGAAGAACAGGTGAGCTGTTATTTGGTTTTGCGGGGACTTCCGGCTAACTCTAAACCTAAAAGCACTCTTCATCTTTGGCATGAGGCTTCGTGACTGGCAGATGGGTGTGCTCTGGTTTCTGGTCGTTAGTGCGGAGCTCCGTGTTTGTACTGTACTGGATTCATCGCTTGCTGGATACGAGAGACGCCGAAGAAAGTGGAACGGGAGATGCAACATTGGAACGATGATTTGGAGGACCCCCCTGAAGGGGGATGGCAAACAAGCCAATCTACCAAGGCTTACTAGGCTCTACTACGGTTGCCTGCTTCATGCTTCGAAAACTGATTCTAAATTTTGGCTTCGGGGTTCAAGCTGTCGGTTTCAGGGTTCAGGCTTCACAGCTTAGGGCAGCATCTCCGGTTTAATTCAGGTGTAGGGCAGCGGAAGGGTGTCGGTTTACGCGCTGATTGAACCTGTAGGGCTGTAGGGCTTGAGTACTGTAAGGTACTGAGAGATATGCAGCGCATCGAGGCGTGCAGCGCCAGTCGAAAGTGAAGAGACAAGTGCTGGTCTACCACACCGTGCTGCTCTCAGCTTTTACTATGATCTTGTAGAGGTAGAAGCTCATGAATAATTTCGGGACTCGAAAAGGACAACCCAGTTGCCAAGGACCCAGCCAAGAAATTAAAAAACGATTCCCTATAATTAGCCTACAGCTTCTTTAGCCCCCGCCCCATTCCTTCAGGCTTCTGGGCTCAGGACTCAGGGCCCCTAAGCTTAAACTTCAAACCCTCAGTCAGGAGCCCTAAACCCTAAACCCTAAACCCTAAACCCTAAAACCCTAAACTTGACACGAAAAGAGTCGACCCCAACTGTAAAAACAAAACTAAACTAAACGGTCAGTCCGGAACCCTCGACCCCAACATGCCCAAAGCCCCAGAGCCCTCAACCCCCAAACCCTCCAAGCCTGATGCCCTGAAGCCTAAAACCTTTAGGGTTTAGGGTTTNNTTTAGGGTGTAGGGTTTAGGATGTAGCCATAAGCCCTGATGGCCGCAAGTTCTGGAACCACTAATTAGCATACCCTAAAACAAGCCTTGGCAGAAGAGACCTGGCATGAGGAATTTAGGCCTTCAAGGAAGATACCTTATGCAAAGGATGTCGATCCCCCGTCCCCCCCCCAACTGCGCAAAACGAAATATATTCCTTAGTAGGAATATATCCTTATCTTACATTCCCTATGTCAAACAGCCGTCATAAGAGCCCCTGAAAACTCCGCTGCTCGACGCAGGACCTTATCTGCTTGCAGGCACCCGGCTGACGTCTGTTTCAGAGTCTGGAGGGGTTTGAGGTTGTCTTTGGGGCTGGGTCTCAATACTTTTAAGGTCCTCAGGTTTTGCGATCTTTATGGGGTTTGAGGCTTGTAGGTTTGGGATCTTTGAGGCTTTTGGAGTCAGGGTTTGGGGAGAGGCGTCTTCATCCCAAAACCCGCTCTCTTCTGTGTCCCGCAGCATTCCTTTAGAGCCGCATTCTTGATCTATGATCTTGCATAATAAGACTAGGACCCGGAGTAGGCCCTTANNTTGGGGCTCCCTTATAATCCCCTTAAAACCAAAAAGGGCACCCTTTTCATTCCTAGGTTACTCCTGGGTCTAGAGGATGAGCACTCAGTTACGTCGCGACAACAGGCAAGCTGGGCTCCTGATGGCAACCGGGCAAAGGCCTTGTAAGTAGCAGCTTTCTGAGACCTCGCAAAGCATGTCATTTGTTCGTGTATTCCCTGTACTTACCACATGTAAAGCTCTCATTCCAAGGCACCTTAAACACTTAAACAACGCCTCAAACAAGATATGCGTACCATACGAACAGAGATCAAAGCCCTCAAGACTGCAGAGTCGTCCGAAACCCTAGGCCACAAGTCAGCCCTAAACGACCCGAGGCCCTGAAGCCCGCATCAGCAGAAAAAAGGCGATGCCGCTTCTGGCAGCTGAGGTTCAAGAGATTCTCAGGAGAAGTGCCGGGGTAGCGCTGCAAAGACAGCGGGCAGCTGCGTTTTTTTTGGTTCAGAGCCTAGGGTTTATCGTTCTGGGGTTTGACGTCTAACTTCAGGGTTTGGTTCAGGCTGAAGGGTATTAGCTTAGTGACGAAGAGCCCGCAAGATGGAGAGGCAGCTGAGCCGCAGCTCGCCGGCAAGTGATGTGGGACTTTCCGAAAATAAGGGATACCTTATTTGGGGGTCCTTATAATAAGGATCCCATTATTTAGGGTACTAGATTAGGGTCCCCTTATTTTCGGAAACCCCCATGTGTCTCCTATAGTTGCTTGCAGGTTGCTAAAGGCTTCTTTTGTGGGGTTTCCAGGGACGACTGGTCTTTTCGGTTCCTCGACAAGGATTGAATCCTAAAGCCCGCACCCTGCACCCTTCGGCAGTTGCATACAAATGAGCCCTAGGCCTGTAAGATTCGTCCTTGTGTGGAAGGGTGGTTGGTGACGACGCCTCGCCCGACGATTTCCAGCGCAAAAGCTGCAAGGTCGCAGCCGCACCCTCAGCAGAGCATTCTTCGGGCTTGGATTTTGGTGCTTCAAGGGCTTGTGTCATGGCTTCTCGGGTTGATAGTTTCAGGAGTCTCAGGGTTGACAAGCTGTGTCTGTTGAGACTGACGGTGCAAAGCTGTTCTTGCAAGGATCATCCCAAATTCCCACAGGCCTACTAAACCCTGAAAGCCCTAAACCCTAAACCTAACCCGAAACCCTGCGGCTTCAGTGGCTTCTCCGAGGCCATCAGAGAGACCCGTCTTCCAACGGATCTCTGGAAGACCGAGGTGCTCTCTCTCTCTCTCTCTATCTCTCTCTCTCTCTCTGCACACACAGCCTGCTACCGGGGACTGCATACATGTCGCTACTATTCTGCTGGGTTTGAAAAAATATTTAGGTGTGGTTTTACTATACTATACTATACAAAGTATAGCATGTCCCAATTCTCCATTCACCATACTGTTGCCGGGTCCCCATTCGATTCCAGGGCTCATGAAGGAAAGCCAATTCAGCCCTGCAGGTGCGGCGTGGACCCGAAACCTCGAACCCTGGACCCCGAGCCCCAGAACCCTTCCCGCGACTTTCAGCGTTCGGAGCTGTAGTTGTCGATTTTGGGCCTTCCTGGTCTCAGTGTTCGCCCTCTACCCTAAACCCTAAATCCTATGTCCGAAGGCAGGATGCCTGGAACCCTGCGATGGCCTCGTTGGCTGGGGCGCCTTAGCCGCGAAAGACGCGCTTGGAGAGCTAAAGCTTCGCCGAGGGAGTCACGTCCACACTATCAATATCGATGGGCAGCACGCATGACGTGCCTTTTTCATGAATAAATCTTCAAACTGAATTTCAATTTTGAGTAGTCATGAAACCCTAAACCCCAAGGGGCAGAAACAGCCGTTTTGAAACGGCGGCACTCCTGAAGCCTGCAGCACCAAGCCTCTGACTTGAGTGATGCCTTCCACCTTCCCGAAGAGCCCAGCACCTCTTGATAGAGGACTATAGCCTTTTATCATAATATACGGAAAATAATCATCATGATCGTAGCCATAGATAGCCATAATCATAATCATAAGAATGAAACCAGACTTAGCCCTCAAAACTTAAGGCATGCCCCTTGATAAAGACTCGTTAAGGGGTACTGGGCTCCTTTGAAAAGGCGCCGTAATATAGAGGCCTCAATAATTACCATTTTGGGGTCATTAAGGCCCCTATATTATCCCTGAGGCCGGCATCCTTCAGTTCCACAGCGCCCGACGGTGTGCTCGCCAAAATCGGTGGCTGACTGCGGGACGAATTTCACCGCTGGAGAGCCTTATCCGAAGAGCAGGGATGAGTTGGAGAGTTTAGAGTAGAAGAGCAAGGAACCGATAGCTTTTATTTGGGGCATGATTATTGAACCCTACATGTACATGTCTTAGCATAAGAACAGCCAGCCTTTCTCCCTTCTGGGCGCGTTTCAAACCCCTTTAGTACCCCGAAGCTTCAGCCTTAGCTTCAAGGAATGACAGCGAGCCCAGCGCGGATGACAACAAGATGCCGGACGAGGTCTGGAGGCACCTGTCCAAGGCGACTTGGACCCAAACCCTAAACCCTAAACCCTAAACCCTAAACCCTAAACCCTAAACCCTAAACCCTAAACCCTAAACCCTGAACTTCCTGAATCCTCTGAGTCCTATAGCAGCGACCTGAGCACCATGTCATTCCTAACAGTATAATTAATTCAGTATACTAGGTGTGTATACATATATATATATATATAAAATCCGTATATATATATATATATAACATATTCATGCACAAATGTCAATGGCAGTATATTGACTTCATTCTTTAAGATCTGGCGCCACTATTTACATCGAAAGGGCCCCCATCAGGCAAAACACAGATTGCAGAAACCGCAGACCCCCGCAGACCTCCTTGTGCAGAGCAGCAAAGCACATCAACCTACACGCCCGAAGCCGGTTTAGATTTTCGGGTTCATCCCATTTTGCGGCTTTGCGGTGATATGGCACGTAGAACGTTGTGTTTAGATGCCGTTGCGCCCATCCAATCGAGCGAGTATGTACAGTTCAGTTTTTGCTTTACGGACTTTACGGCTTCAGGGTGTTAACTGTGTTTGTTCTTTGGTGGGATTTAGGGGCCTAAGAAGTTATTGGGGAAAAGACCCTTCTTGAGGCGCGTCCCATCAGTATCTTATCTCCTCAAGCGAAGATTCCTGTCAGAGCTACCATGCCATCCCCAGGACTCCCGATACACCTTGAACCATAAACACCCTAAACCCTCTCAACCAGCAGACCCATCAATCCAAGGTCAGCAAGACCCTTTGGCCGCTTCTGATGCGTGTCGCCGAGGCCCCACAGAGTAAGGCTAGGGGTTATTAATATATCAGGGCTCATCATGAGTTTGGTTTCAGGGTTTAGGGAGGCTGGCAATGCGTTCCTTCGCTTGAGATGTTGTCAAGAGCCCTTGCGGAAGCCCTGCAGAGGCCTCAGGGGGGCCTTCATAAAACCCTCAGCAATACCCCTAAGCCATGCACAAACCCCTAAACCCTAAACCCTAAACCCCGCAACCCCTAAACCCTAAACCCTAAACCCCTAAACCCTCAAACCCTCTAAACCCCCCGAAACTGTCGAAGGCCCCAAGTCCCGTGCCCGGTTTCTCCTAGCGGCCTGGCTGACGGAACCCTAAACCCTAAACCCTATTTTACAAATCATAAGGCTTTAAGCCCTATAAACATAAACCCTACAAAGTTGCCTACGAACCCTAAACCCTAAAAGCCCTAAACCCTAAACCCTGTACACCCGAATATTTCCTAAAGCCAGGCGGAAGGTGCCGACCTCGGTGGCAACGCCGCTGCTGGGCTCTGTTTAAGGAACTTGAGTTTTAACTTAGGGCTTAGGGTGTAGGGGAACTGAACTTAAGTTTTAAGTTACCGTAATAGGGGTCTATCGTAAATATTGGGGTTTCCTTATTGCGGTACCCAAAACTAAGTTCTTTACCCGAAACCCTAACTTTCAGCCCTAAACGCATACCCTAAGATCCTAAACCCAAGCCTAAGCTGTAAACCTACAAGTCTCTGAACAAGAACCCCGAAAGCCTACACCGTAGACCCGAACACTAAAACCCTAAACATTAAGATTAGTCCCCTAACCCCCAAACCTGCTAGTCCCTTAACAAGATCCTTAATCCCAAACCCTAAAGCCCTAAACCTGTCAAAATTAGTCCCCAAACCCTAAACCCTAAACCCTAAACCCTAAACCCTAAACCCTAAACCCTAAACCCTGAACCCTAAACCCTAAACCCTAAACCCTAACCCAGGATGCCTTCAGCCGGGCGGCCAAGGGCCTGGCGACCTGGCAGGACGCACTCGGCCGGGGCGCCTCGGAAGACGTTTTGGGCGAAGGGGCATGGGGTTTGGGGTTTAGGGTTTAGGGTTTAGGCTTTATAGTAGGGTTTAGGCTTTATAGTGGGGTGTCGGGTTTATGGTAGGGTGTAGGGCTTATAGTAGGGTTTAGGCTTTATAGTGGGGTGTAGGGTTTATGGTAGGGTGTAGGGTTTATAGTAGGATGTAGGGTTTATGGTGGGGTGTAGGGTTTATGGTAGGGTGCAGGGTTTATAGTAGGGTGTAGGGTTTATGGTAAGGTGTAGGGTTTATAGTGCGGTTTAAGGGGTGTTTAGGGGTGGAATGGGCGTAGGGTCTTGATGAAAGCAACGTAGTTCAGTCAAGGACAGAGGGGCAATGCCGCGAGAAGCATTTTCCGGATGTTTTTGAGTACTGCTACTGTACCCGTCAGGAAGAAGCACATGGGAATTGACTGTTGAAGTTCGTCATCATTGCCGGAAGGGTGAGATACTAAAGCCTCGGGTTTCTCGGTTTTTGCGATACCAAGAGATGTTGCAGCCAACCGCTGTCAATCTCATTCTGCCACAGCCCGTCGCGCACAGTGGCTGAAGCCTTCCGTGAAGCAAGCGCAGCCGAGGCACCATTTGGAAGGACGAGCACCTCTGCCCATCTTGGAAAACTCTGCGGTTCCTAATGGCTTGGCTTCCTTCGAGGGCATTGCATTTCGGCTTCCGCATGTAGAATATAGCCAACGTAGCGACGGCCCTAGACCCTAAACCCTAAAGCGACAGGCCCAAGTGGGCTCCAGGAATCCAACTTGCCCAGCCCTGTACCCTCGAACCCTGAAGCGCCGTGGCCCAAGCCCACAACTCCTCCTATCCTCCAACGCATCACCCGAAACTTCAAGCTGTAACACTGTAGGAGTAAGCCCTAAACCCCAAACTCGCCCCTAAAGCCTAAACCCTAAACCCCAAAACTCGCTAAACCCTAAACCCTAAACCCTAAACCCTAGAAGCCCAGCCAGGAAAGGCGCGAACTGGCCAGCGGAGCGGGGCATGCGAAATCGCTGGCAGAACTTGTTGATCAACAAGGGGCTGCCTCAGCTCGTGCCTTAGCTCCCCAATACCCAAACTGTAAACCTTTTGGGTTCTTAGAACCTACTAGTAATTCATCTGAAAGTTTAACCTTTTATTTCCTTGGCTTATTGGGGAAGTAAGGTGCGCAGGTACCCGAAGCTGATCGACCCACTTCTCGACACTCGGTTTCGTCAACAGGCCCGTTTCTGTAGGTAGTCTCTACTCGGGGTTTAGGGTTTAGGGTTTGGGGTCTCTACTCTGCTTTGTTGCCGCCATAATCCATCTCTTCCCAAAGACGGCGTGGTTGATGCACCCTCAACCCTTATCCCTGATGCCTAAGCCCCACTTCCTAAGCCCCAAACCCAAAGTCCTTTAGGTTCTATAAGCCCTATAAGCCCTAAATCCTCGATCTCTAAGGAGAGCCTCCTGGAAGCGCTGGAGGAGTTTCACAACCAGAGCATGCAGCAGAAGCAGGAGCAGGGGGAGGGCCAAGGAGGGGGCGGCTCCGGGGGAAGTGGGGAGCAGGAGCAAGAAGACCAAGAGGAAGAGCAGGAGGATGACAACGGTGAAGGCGAACAGGAACAGCAGCAGAATCTCGGTCCCTCAGTAGTACCCTTTTTTTCCGCGCTCATTTTGTTTGTTGGGGGTTTGAATGAAACTGAACCACTAAGCATGGGTACCCTTATCATTAACGGGATAGCCGGGAACCCAGGAACCAGCAGCAGCAGCAGCAGCAGCAAGAGAGGGACCAGAGGGCTGAGCAGATCCTCAGCAAAGTGTCGCAGCAATGGGGAAACGCCGCGGATGCCATCAATGCTGCGGACGAAGCTGAGATGCATAGCACCCGCTTA
>CAJNDV010002003.1:15319-25547 GCA_905221635.1 Symbiodinium sp. CCMP2456
AATAATAATAATAATAATATTAATAGATACATATATATATCTGCAATTTTGTGTAATGAGGCAATTGCAGGAGATCAGAGCTGCCTTTTGAACTCCTTTCCCGGCCCCGATGAGGAAGCTTGCCAAAGCTTCAGTAACAGAATATTAATACAGGAGCACCTTATTCCAATGGTTAAGGGCCTTATGTTATGCTTCAGGATGTTCCCTGTTTTGGAGGTTTACGCTTTGAAGGTTCTGCATTCAGGATGTCGAGTTGCGGGGTTCTGGGGTTTAGGATCCAGGATTGAGCGTTTCAGGGTTTAGGGTTTAGCTAGGGTATAGGGACCAGGATTAATGTGTCAGTGTTTAGGATTTAGGGTTTAGGGTTTAAGGAAGGGTGTGCGGGCATTAGGGTCAGTGGTTTTGCAGGCTTCAGGGCTTGTGTGATGTTGCTTGGACTTTTGGAACCGTGAGGTTGCGGGTTTCAGCCACTCAACTTTCAGGGTTTCATCCGTGTTCTCCCTAATATAAAAACCTACATAACTACCAATATCATTCCTTAGGGCTCCTTGTTACAACGATACCATAAAGGAGCCCAAAACCCTAGTCTAATGATCGAGGCCCCTGTAATACCCATATTCGAAGCATCTACGCCTGCAAGCCCAACGCTCCGATAGTGGCCAGGTGTTTGGACACCAGCGGCAGCATGCTGCTTGGGAGAGGTTGAGTTCATCTTTGAGGTTTAGGGTTTAGGGCTTAGGGCTTAGGGTTTAGGGTTCAGGGGTAAAGCCTCTGAAAGTGTCGGTTTAGCATAGCAGAGTCTTGCAAGGTGTTGCAGCGCCAGCTAACTCTAGACCAGCCTAGCCCAAACTTTCAATCAGCCCATAACTCCACTGCTGAGAGCCCATAGCTCTCGAGACGGCCGAGGATGGGGCAGCGAGAAGTGCTCAGCAAAGCCCTGGTGGTGGAATGTGTCCGGTGTCTTGCAAGCAAGGGGTGGTTGAGTTTTTATGAAGCTCGCTGTGGGTATGGACACGACATTGCAGGTGATACTCGCCAGGTATGCTCGGAGCACAGCAAGATTGATTGTGCCGAGGCAGGCGCATCGACAGAACCGCCCATGCTACCTCTACGCCTTCTCTGGGATGGGTGACCTGCTGCTCAGTGGCAGTAGTCGAGCACAATCGCTCCCCAAGTGTATCCCGTGAGCGCAAAAGCTGCGCGATAAAAGCCTAGCCTCACACATAGGATCCTGCATCTCCAAGCGACCTCCCCTGAGATAAAGATCTGCGCTGTTGTGGCCACCGCCTCAACTCCCAGCAAGCACACCAAGAAAGTGCGCAAACCCTAAACCCTAAACCCTAAACCCCAAACCTGAACCTCTGACCCTGAAGTTCAGACTGCAAGCGTGTCAAGACCTGCAAGACTGGAGAACCCCCACCACTGCAAGCGTGAAGCTCGCAGATACTTGTTTGGGGGTGATGTCCAGGTGTCAGGTTGCAATCAGCGTGAATCCAGGATTTGGGACAAGGGCGAATAGGGATACGCAGTCCGAACATGTCCGAACCGCCAAATCCCAACTTACTGCGGAAGCTTCAGAGGTGTTCAATGAGGGTTGGTTGGGTGTTGAGTTTGGACTTTAGGATTTGCCCCAAGCCTGAATAGCCGTAGAAGCCGCTAACCCGCTAAGCATCTCCCATGGCAGGAAAGAGCTTGAGCTGGACATGTCCCAGGCTGGTCTCAGGCCAGTTAGGGGCAACCCGGAGCCCGAAACCATAGGCTTTAAGACTCCTAAACCCTAAACCCTAAACCCTAAACCCTAAACCCTAAACCCTAAACCCTAAACCTACCCAGCAAGCTGAAAAGCCCGAAACCTCAACCCCAGATCTTCCAAAGCTTGAGTTCCACCTGCACCCAAAAATTTATCTTAGGGGTACTTACAAATAATTAGGGTTTAGGGTTTAGGGTTTAGGGTTTAGGGTTTAGGGTTTAGGGTTTAGGGTTACTATAAACCCTAAGAAGCAGCTAAAATTATAATTTTTGCTAGGGGTCTAAGTTCAGTATAGTTATATCAAGAGTGTCTCCAGCCCCCTGGCCTCTCTCCAACTATGTGATCTGTAATTCTTGGAGCAGGCTTGCGGAGGTGCATTCTCGCTGCAACTGTAGCTGTGTGGGTAGTTGTCAGAATGAGGATACCCTATTGGGGTCCTTCTGAAAGGGGTGCCGTACTATATTATCTTAGAAGAGATCCTAATTTGAGGAATTACCTCTGTGGGATGGTTTCATGATGGAGCTACGACTTCTCTTGGCTAGAACTACGCAAGAGTGGTTACTATAGGGGCCTGAATAGCTATCCATACTATTTCGGGGGCTCCTGATTACAATTATACTCTTAATGGCCCCAAAACCATATTCTAAGTATTAAGGCCCCTACATGATGCATGAACATTTCGAAAGGATGGAGTCTCTTCTTTTGCCATTTTCATAGACCTCGATGCTTGCAGCCTGTTCCTGCTGGCTCCAGCTCTAGCAGCCATAATACGGAGCCAAGATGAAGGGTTTAGGGTTTAGGGTTTAGGGTTTAGGGTTTAGGTCTAGCAGCCATAATACGGAGCCAAGATGCATGGAACCGACCTGCCTTTCTACTGAAGCTCTCTCTCTACTTGCCCCAAAAGCCCCAAAACGAGCCCGACTTCCCCAAAACCTAAACCCTAAACCCTAAACCCTAAACCCTAAAACCTAAACCCTAAACCCTAAACCCTTAGACCGTGGCTCTCTCCGCAGGTCTTGTGGGATCCTTTCCGGAATCTACCTATAGTCTCCATTGTAGTTCCTTTTTTGGTTTAACCAAATATATATTAAGGATTTTATAAGGTATCCCCAAAAAGGAACTACAATGGAGACTACAGGTATATGGGTAGTTCCCTAAAATAGGCTCCCGTTTTAGGCCCCCCCAAATTGGTACGGCACCCTTTATAGAAAGGACCCTAAACGGGACCCTAATTTAGAGAAGTACCCACATAAGGCAAGCGCCCCCCTAGGGTCCCCTCAAATCACTCTCCATAGGTAGTTCCCTAAACTTATAATTACAATGACACCCAAAGCCTCTTCTGGCAGGAAGGTGCTCACCTTCCTGAGAAGTAGCTTCGGCGGCGGAACCTACTTGGAGGACCCCGAGCCTTCGCAGGTAAGGTGTGCTTTAGGGGTTTGGGGGGTTTGGGGGGGTTCGGGTTTAAGGGTTTAGGCCGCTTAGGGCTTTGGGGTTAGGGCCGGTAAAAGCTACAACTCTGGTACTGATAAGCTCAGTTTCGGCCCGCTACAGGATTTTCAGGCATCATAAGCCCGTTCCTAGGCCGTAGACCCTAAACCGCAACCCTAAGACCCTAAAGCCCTAAACCAGAACTCTAAACCCGAAACCCCAAAACCCTAAACCCAAAACCCCAAAACCCTGAGCCCTAAAAAACCCCAAATCCAACGACATCCCAAAGCTGCGCAGACTGAGAGGATGCGCTGGCTCGTACAGCGGAGCGACTGCAAGAAGATGCCTGGCGCAACGCAGCGCCGGGTCTGCAGCGGAGTCGGGTTTTGGGTTTTGTTTAGGGCTGAGGGTTTAGGAGTTTGCGGTTTAGACTTTGGGGTTTAGGGCCTGGGTCTGTGGCTTAGGGCCTGGGTCTGGGTTCAGGGCTTGTGGTTTAGGGTTAGTTAGGCTTTAGCGTGTTGCCTTTTTAAGGGTTTGGGGCTTCAAGAGCCGGGTTTCCGGGTTTGGGCTTTGAGATCTCGATGCTGGTCTATCCTGAAAGTCTAACATAGGGGCCTTAATAATTGGAATGGGGTTTGGGGGTGTAATTGTACCATAATTACGATGATAAGGACCCCCCAAACCCTATTCTAATTGTTAAGGCTCCTACATTATCCTGAAGGTCTACTCTCACCCCAGCCTGGTACTTCGGCACACAACCCCCGAGGCCTTCACGACTCCGTGGATCCAGTCTGAGACCCTGCACCCGAAACCCCGAAACCCCGAAACCCCTAAAGCCCTAAAGCCCTAAAGCCCTAAAGCCCTAAAGCCCTAAAGCCCTAAAGCCCTAACCACTAACCCCTAACTCCTAAACCCCTAAACGCCTAAACCCCCAAGCCTAACCCCCCCAGCCACAAATCCTGAACCCCTAGCTCGAAGCCTTGAATGCCCACAGTCTTCAATTCCAAGCCCTAAACCCTATAAACATCTATAAATGATATAAGCCCTAAACTGAAGCCCTCAACCTTAAACGAACAGAAGCCCGAACCTGCAACCACCTAGACAAAGAAGCGAGCACCAAAGACTGGGCCTGAGGCTAGTGATTTGCCCGGCATGTGTGTAGAACCGAGACACGATTTAGGGTTTAGGGTTTAGGGAGAATAGTATCCCTTCCGGTTTTGAGTTTATGTGTTCTTGGTTGTGCTTGTTGCTGGCTGGAACATATGTACTGCCGTTATTGTTTACCACTGTCCTCATTCGTACTATTTGATACGCATCCGTTAGGATCTTGTATTGCTGCCTTCGCGATGACAATGGCTAGTCTAGCTCTGTTCCAGTCCAGGAAGGTGGACCCGCAGGCAACCCAATACCCAAACCACCGGGAGGATCTAAACAGTAGATCCCCTAATTCGGGACCCTAACTAAAGGGTACTTTATAGCAACCCCTTAGGGGATCCATTTTTTGGATCCTCCGGGTGGTCTGGGTACCCAAGCTTGAAGTAGGCTTTTCGGTGCCCGGCCGCCGCCTCCAGGATCTGCTGATAGTTACCGATGGACAGCTGGACGTGCTCCTCGGACCGTCTCAGCTTACTTCTCCTATACCAACTAAGAGCGTTGCATTACCTGAAGCCTGAATACCCTAGCTTTTGGGATTCCTTATTACTGCTCTATGCAGTTTTCACGGGTTCTTTCGGGTTCAGCTAGACCATGAACCCTCTAGCCCAAAGCCTCCTTCCGTCTTGGTATTTGAGAGTCGTTCTCTTGATTTTCTGAACCTCGCATTTGGGGTGCTCCATGTGCGCAAAAACTTCCAACATCCCAAGGGTCTGGTGTTTTGCTTACATTGAGCACTCTTGAGCATATGTAACTGGGATCCTTGTACGAAGCCGTTCTGGGAGCCGCTGCAGGCTTGCCTGTTTCTGAAGTTGTTGGAATGGTTTAGGGTTTAAGGTTTAGGGTTTAGGGGTTTAGGGTTTAGGGGTTTAGGGTTTAGGGTTTAGGGTACAATGAAGCCTTCAGTGCTGGACCCAAAGCGTCAAGACAACATTTACGGCCTCCAAAAAGCCTCTACAGATCAACTTTTTGCAGAGCTTCCAACTGTCCCTGCAAAACCAAAAGAGACTCTTGGCCCTAAAAGCGCTCTTGAACTCTCCTACACCGAACAGAAACAAGCACTCCGATAAGCGACCCCAAAAAATGCATTAAGACCCTACAACAACCCTAAACCCTAAATCCCAACGTAGACCCTATAGCAATCACTAAAAGCCACGATATAAGCAGCCCAAGCCGACGCCCTGAGGCGGACCGGGGACGAAGAGCCGATCTTCCGGGCACGGAAGGAATTCGGCACGAAGCTGGGCGGCGCTTGGGGTCTAGAAGTCTAGAAGGATCCTAAGGGGGGGGTGGTAGGGACCTTACTGCCTCTTACCGGGACTTGATGAGGGTCTCATAAGGACCATGCCGCACCATCAACTTTTACACTTTCTTTTGCAAAGCTCAGAGGCTGAATCACAGGACTTAGCTGGGCCCTACGTTTCCTCGGGTGCGGACAACGGAAGGGTTTGGGGTGTAGGGCTCCTGCCCTCTACTTGGAGTTGTTTCCCAAAAGTGCTGGACCCTATAATATGAACTCTAAACCCTATAAAACTCTAAGCCCTAAACCCTATATAAACTCTAAACCCTCTAAACTCTAAGCCCTAAACCCTATATAAACTCTAAACCTACAAACTCTTAAAGAGTCTTCTTCTTCGCCCAGGCGAGTTTATGGTCTGGTTCTGGCTGACTATGGTGGCGATGCCATGGACTGGGCTTGGGGGCGAGGGCTTGGGGTTCTGTGCAAGGTTTGATCAGGATTCTATCTAAAGGTTTGTGTAAGGGTCTATGAGGGTAGTCATGCTTGGGAATGAGGGTGAAAGGGTTTAGGGCCTTGGGGGAACCCTAAGCCCTAATCCCCAAGCGCAGAAATTCTCAGCTTCTCAACTGTGCTTCGGCAGGAGCGGCTTTGTGATGAGCTCTACGTGACCGGAGATGTCCGCGAGGGTCGGAGCTACCCAGGCACAAAGTGTCCTTTCAAGGCTTTTTAAGGTTCAGGGCCTGCTGATTTGGGGTTCAAGGCTTTAATGTTTTAGGTCTTAGGCTTTAACCTTTCAGGGTTCAGAGTTCAGGGTTGAGGAATCAGGGGTTCAGATTCAGGAGCTCAGGGCCTAGAGCTCCCTGAACCCTAAACCCCTATAAACCCGCAACCCTAAGCCCTAAACCCTACACCCCTATAAACCCTAAACCTTAAACCCTGAACCTTAAACCCTAAACCCCTACACCCGTATAAACCCTAAACCTTAAACCTTAAACCCTAAACTCTACGCCCCTTATGAACCCTAAACCCTAAACCCTACACCCCTATAAGCCCTAAACCCTAAACCCTCAAAACTCTGTGAATGCCTCCCTAGGCCCTCAGGCCGCCTCGAGCAGGGCGGTTTGCTGGTCCGGATCCTGCCCAGACCACCGGGAGGGTTTAGGGTTTAGGGTTTTAGGGTTTAGGGTGTAGGGTTTAGGGTTTCCTATAAAGTACGCTTTAGTAGTTAGGGTCCCGAATTAGGGGATCTACTTTTTAGATCCTCCCGGTGGTTTGGGTGTGGAGCTGAAAAACACCACAATCCGTCTCTTAGTTTCGGGCTTCGGGTTTAGGGTTTAAGGTTTAGGGTTTAGGGCCGTTTAGGGTTTAGGGTTTTTAGGGTTCAGTGTTTAGGGCTTTAGGGTTTAATATTTAGGGTTTAGGGTTTAGGGTTTGAGGTTTAGGGTTCAGGGTTCAGGGTTTAGGGTTTAGGGTTGGAGAGCCTGCCATCTGGCCCGACATTGTCACGTTGTTCGGTTACATCCGAGTTCTATCCATCCCTCGCTGCAAAGATGCATAAACACATAAGCCTGTCTTACTCTAGTAAGTCGTAAGTTGCGGACGACCCCTCCCGGACAGGGACTTCCCGGAAATCCCGCAGCCTCAACCCGGAACCGTCCTTGACCCCAAGACCGGAAGTCCCAAGAGGACCGCCCGTTCCCAAACACTTTTGAATTAACTGCATCCGGATCGCCAACCCAGAGTATGCTCTAAAGCCCACAACCTATGCAGCCCAACTAAGTCAGCCCCATCAGACATCCCGCAGGCGCAAATGTGGCTTTCCCGAAGCTGAAGCTGGTACCACAGAAAGATCAGCAGCAGCAGTAAGGGCTGCAGCCATACCTCCCACTTGCAAGCTCGGAGGGGTTTTTTGCGGAGCGACCCAAACCCTAAACCCTAAAACCTAAACCCTAAACCCTAAACCCTAAACCCTAAACCTAGGTTTAGTTACAGTTTTAGGGTTCAAGGCTCAGGATTCAGGGATCTACACGGCTGAATTCAGCGTTGAAAGAGCTGTCCATTTGCCGTCTCGTTGCAGACTGGGCAGAGCACCTTTGCCCGCGGAATGCTGCCCAGCGGTGTACATAGTTCTCAGCACGGCAAAATGATCCGGATTTCCAGTCAAGAGTTTCGGACAATCTCGTTTTGAATGCTCTTCAGCCGTGAAGCAAAATCTCATCCTCCTGCGTGAGGGCCGTCGTGCACGTGCGATTGTCAGATCTCCCACATGCAGAGAATTATTGTTTAGGGTTTAGGGTTTAGGGTACAGATGTCCCGAAAGGGCGTGGACGTGTCCAAGAAGAACGGGGCTTCTTTGGCATCGACCTTGACAGAAGAGGGGTACAGCCAGCTCCCCAGACGGCGTGAGAGTGCTTTGACATCGCGAACCCTTAGAATCCTTACAAGCTTTGGGGGTTGTAAGGATTCGTAGTCATAACAGCGAAAGATCGAAGATGATGGCGTTACATTATAATATGATGCTAGTAACGACAGTAACAACACTAGAAATACTAGTAACATTCCATTGTGCCGGGAATTTAGAACAATTATTTTGTGGAACCGTCCTGGCAATCTTGGTCAGTCTTGGTCCAAAAAGCAAGATTGCCAGCCATCTTGCTTGTCTTGCAAAGTTGGTAATCTTGCCCCACTTGCTCGCAGACTAGTTTACCTCTTCAGACCAAGATTGACCAAGCTTGCATGAAATGTTGCCCCCCACCCCCAGAAGTGGGGCAAGATCGCTTGGCAATCTTGCTCAAATAATTGTTCTAGATTCCCGGCACACTGTAACATTCGCAAGCACCAAAATAACTTTCTTAGCTCTAGTAGTAGTGCTCATAGATCTGAGGGTTGTACGGCCTTTTGTTTCAAGAGGGTTAGTGAACCTGTCGCTGCCGCTTCCCAGCGAGAGCTTCGCCGAATCAGATGTCCCCCACGGTGCTGTCTGCAGGCTTTGTCAGCTGCAGCATGGATGGCGAGGCGCATCATTACGGCTAACTACGGTGTTGACGATGATGGCTGCACGTCGGTGATGGTGGTGGTAGTCGCGCGGCCGCTGCTGGTGATGCTGGTGATGGTAATGATGGTGACGACGACGACAATCCAGGATGAAGCTGATGATGATGATGATGATGATGATGATGATAATGATGATGACGATGACGACGACCATGATGATGATGATGATGATGATGATGATCGTGATCAATATCATCATCCTCATCATCGCCATTGCCGTACTCCGTACTCATTCTCATAGATATGCGCATCTGAGGCCATATTGCTGTCTGCTGCGGTGCATGCCATGTTTGCGTACTTTTGGACCCCAGGTACAGCAAGTGTTTGTAGGGCTCAGCGGCTAAACGCGAAGATTCGGTAGAGTTCAAGTTCACACTGAGAAGTTACTAACGGCTCTTGGGGCCGTAGGATCAACACTTATCATGCATGAGCTCTATTGCGGCTCCCAATGGGGTATGCCCTTGTTGGGATGTAGAAGGTGGGTTCCGAGTTTCAGACCTTAACCCCAAATCCTATACCCTAGGATTGGGGCTCTCTGCTGGGATTGCTGGGTGGAAAAAGGTGTTCACAAAAAAAGCCTTAAAGTATTGTAGGGGTTCAGGATCGTGGTGTGTGTTATAGGGCGATTACTGGGGTTCGCTTTGAAGATGTCCGACTCCGGGTTTCCATTTCAGGGTTTTTGCGGGCGTTTCAGTGTGGGCTGTACCCGTGAGGCTAATGAGGTGAATATAGTTATGGAATCGAAACCCATTTAAAGCTCAGAGTATGACATACCCCAAAACCCTACTAGTCTAACTCTTGACCCCCCTACGTCCCTACGTTAGAGTTCAAAACCCTACTATTTTAATTATTTGAGGCCCCTATGTCCTTCTGGTAACCCTTATAGTATCCCTAAACCCTACTATTCTGATTATCGAGGCCCCATGTTAGACTTCGAAGCTGTCGGCTTGGTGACAGGCCAACACCATCTTCTGGGATCGCAGCCGATGGGAGATGGTGCGCGTAGAGGCGCGTGTTGCCCCGGGTCTCAGGGTTTTAGGGGCTTCGAGGGTTTTCGGGTTTGGGTTTTAGGGTTTTGAGGGTTTAGGGCTTAGGGTTTAGGGATTTTAAGTTTTAGGGTTTCTAGGGGTTTAGGGTTTGGATCTAAGGGTTTAGGGTTCAGGGTTTCGAAGCCCAGGCCTCTCAAAGCCTAACCCTGAAGGGTTCAAGTACTCATTTTTAGCATTTTGACCTCATGGCTTAGATTACGACCGTATTACTCTCCCAAGCGAGTCCCAAACCCAAGTACCCAGGATAGTCGTTGCAGCGGATGCCTTGGGCCGAAATTATGGACTTCAGGAAACGGGGCGTCTGCTTCAGGGCTTTGGAGTTCATGACCGTCCTGGGCTCCCCAAGACAGGGCTTTGGGTTTGGGGGTTTAGGTTTTAGGGGTTTAGGGGTTTAGGGGGTTCTCCCTAAAACTCCCGTGTCATAGGAAACTTTAACCCAGGTCCGACACAGATAATCGGATCAGTTCATGCAATCATGATACAGAACCTCCGCAGTGTTGCGGGACGCTTCGAGTGTGTACATACATGCACATACAGACATACATACATTACATT
>CAJNDV010002003.1:35676-51241 GCA_905221635.1 Symbiodinium sp. CCMP2456
AGGCTTTAGGGATCGAGGGTTTAGGGTTTAGGGTTTTCGGTCATGATCCTTGGGCCTGTGAGGGCTTAGGGTTTCTGTGGGTTTAGGGTTTAGGGTCGAGAGGTTGAAAGGTTTAGGGTTTATAAGGGTTTATAGGGGTTTATAGGGGTTATGGGGGTTTAGGGTTGAGTCTGCCTGAGGGTGCGGGTCACGGCTTCGTTTCTTGATGCTGTCTGTACCAAATGGAGATCGCAGCAGATGAGATGCTGACTCTTTCTCCATTGCTATTTGGGGGTTTCCGAAAATAGGGGACCCTAATATAGTACCCTAAGTAATAGGATCCCTATTATAAGGACCCCCAAATAAGGTACCCTAATTTTCGGAAACTCCCATTTGTGAGTATTGATTAGCAGACGTTCCCTTCAAATCTTGTTTGTTCTCGCATGAAGTTACCTGGGGGTTTCGAAAATAGGGGACCCTAATGTAGCACCCTAAATAGAAGGATCCTTATTATAAGGACCCCAGAATAAGGTACCCTTACTGTGCGGAGACTCCCACCTGAGACCGGCACAGTCCTACTGCTTCTATCATGTTCGTTAGCAGGTCCAGTGCTTTATGTAGCTGCTCAAGCTGCAATCGATGCGTTGTACCTGCTAAGCTTGCGACAGCAGATTCGGTTTGGGGTTTGGAGTTTAGGTTAGGGGATGCCTCTGCGGGACCAAGAACCCTAAACCCCAAACCCTAAACCTAAAACCCTAAAACCCTAAACCCTAAACCCTAAACCTTTCCTAATCAAGATCGTTTAGAGTTTAGGGTCTCTGGAATGCAGGATGTGGTGCAGCAGTTCCCCTGCTTCCGTTTGCCCGTCGTTGCCGCCTTTGATTGGCTGCGCCCACAGGGGCTCAACAAGTGCATGGGCGTGTGAACGTGTGCAGGGTGAAACGACAAGGATTTAGGGTGCTGAGGGTTTAGTGTTAGGGTTTTAGGGTTTTAGGGTTGTTGTTGCAGGGCTGCCGGGAATGTTCCAGGACAGTTGTAGCAACGCAGTTTCTTGGTGGTCTGGCGTGTGCTCGGTCTTCGAAGAGTGCTAACCGCAGGTACCAAAAAAAAACCTACACCGAAAGACATGAGGTGCGACACCTTCTCTAGCGGTTCAAGGTTCATGGCTTGGCCTTCGTTTGGTTATCTACCTCAGCTGATCTGGGGTGGATGGGGTTGCTCAGATCGGCTGCAAGAGCCTCATGGAGACTGTGGATTAATGAGAGCCCCCTTCCGGTTGTCGCTCAGGATCCTAGTAGTAAGGGACAAACAGGGCGTTCGTTGATTGGCAGGGGTCTATGTAGCCAATCAAAGCCCCGAGTCCAGCAGGTTTTGTCTCAGGTTGATCGTACCCTATACCCTAAACCTAAACCAGAACCCTTCAGGACGAAACGTCACCAAGCCCTATACACTACACCCAACAGTACACCTTACACCCCAAGCGCTGAAAACCTGGATCCCATCGTCTATAGTGCCCTTCTAGATTCGGGAGCCCTGCAGGAGCCCGTCCAGGAAACACCGTATTGGACTCTTATTATTAGGGTTTAGGGTTTAGGGCTTAGGGTTATTATGGGGCCCTTGAAGGAACCCTTGTGGAATCATTTGAACACACACTCAACCCTTAGCCCTAAAACCAAAACCCTAAACTCACTCAACCCTATGAGCCGGATCGTGCTTCGGGTTTCGTGTCTTCATGTCACGGCTCACGAGGTCAAATGGGTTTACGGTTCAAGGTCTTTCAAGTTCACTGTAGAATAAGGAAGCGTAAGGAGTAATATAGGTAACTATTTAGGCTTCTATACTACGGCCCCTCAAGCCCTAATCGCTGGCATTAGGCTTCCTACGCTCGTCCTTTCGCCAGTAGCCCTCTTAGGCGCTCCGGGCGCAGCGGCACGGACGACCGAAATCTGCTCATGGACATCGGCCTCCCTCCGGGTCTGTTCTAGTCGATGCTGCTAAATTCTGAGCTCTCCTAGAAGCCGAGGTTGTTTATCTAAAGGGGTTCGTAACATAACAGTCACCTGCTGTACGGCTGGCTTTTAGGGTTCCGCATCGTTGGAGATCCTGCAGAGCAGGTGAGTGCAAACTTGTTTCTAGCATCTTCACCCGCACACTGCATACAACTCGCAGTGTGCAGAATTCAAGCGGCCACCAAAATCTCTCTTATGCATGGCTTGCACAATTTATGTGGCCCACCGTTTCCGAGCCGTTCGCTGAGTGGGAGCCCGGGCTTTTCGTTTGCAGGCCGAGAGCAATTCAGCCTACCTTGAATTAGACTAGACGCTCCTCTTTGCGCTCCTTTGAAGGGTCTTTCATATGCCTAACGCGGACTCTACTGCTTTGGGAGGATGTGTGAGAAAGCCTCCAGAAGAGGCTTCCATGGGCTCCCGCCAGCTTACATATGTTACACCTGGCTCGAGTGCTTCTTGTAGGCACCAATTAATTATGGACTCATGTGCGGGGTAGTTGCTATTCACGCCACTGCGGGAAGAGTGCAGTGAATGTCAACCCTGGTCCCTCAGCTCTACAATGGTGCACCCCTGATGAGGGTTTAAAGTTTCGGGCAGCGCTTCATCCGAGCTGTCTTGATTTTAGCCCGTAAGCCTATGACGAAACCCTAAACCCTAAACCCTAAACCCTGAAACCCTAAACTTGACAGTTTGAACCACGCAGCGCTTTTAAGCATCAGCCTACGACTGGGGAACCAGGACAGTGCTCATATCTCTCGACGCCGCGGGCTTAAGAAAAGCGTTCGTGGCTCTGAAGGATTTACGATTTAGGCATTGTTTGGTTGGGTTTTGGGTTGTAGATGGTTGTAGGTGGAGCTTTGCTGGACAGGCGACTTCTCTTGTTGCTAGTTCAGGTTGGGCTTCACGGCAAAAGGACCCCAAGCAACTAGCAAGTCTTTCACCTCAGAGGCCGTTAGCTCCGATGAAGCTACGGTTATGGTCTCACTCAAACCTCAATTTCGCGAAGCCTTACGCGAAAGTCCCACTGCACCTATGCCCTAGGAATCCTTATAAACCCTAACAGCCCCCGACAAAACCCACATGAAAGTTGCTAATTTACTTAGTCGCTAACTTCGACACCATGCTCTTGGGGTGATGGCTCTTGCAACGTCATTTGTTTTGCTTTTTCAAGGTTTCATTAGGGTTTTGGTAAGGGTACTTTGGAGGTTTGAATAGTTAATAGTTGCATTCCCGATTAGCGTCCATTGTATACCTGTGTGTGTATATATATATATATATATTCACGTATGAATATGTTTTGCAATATACCCGAAACCCTGTTTTCACCATGAAGGCCTCGAAACCCCAAATGACAACAACCATTCAGGTGCAATGGATAGGTCATGTCCGACTTTCCTTGCGCGAGTAGGGCACTGGGGGGTGTAGGGCCGTAGGAGGGACCGAAGTCTCAAATCCTGAAGCCCAAAGCCCTTGGCCCTAAACCCCTAAACCCTAAACCCCGAAGCCCGTAACCCTAAACCCCTAGCCCCTGACAATTCACTGTACCGGAGCCGTGGTCTCTCAAAGTTGGCGCAAAGTGCGCGAGTGCAACGCGGCCTACCCCAGCGAGCTGCAGTGCTCAGGTGCCCTCAGAATCGCAAGCTCTCATGATCCTGAAGGGTTCAGGGTCCATTATCTCCGATATGCGAACCTTTGGCACATTGTCACGGCCTTGTACGTCACTTTTCGCCACACGTTACCGGAGAAAACCATAGTCCTGCTGTAGCATCAGCCACACTCATCAAGTTTAGCAAGGGTTGTAGGGTTAAGGGTTTATATAATAACGGTCTAGGGTTTTAGGGTGTAGGGTCAGGGTTTTATAAGGGCTTAGGCTTTAGGGTTTAGGAGGATACTGTCCTAGTCGGCGCAATAGCCGGTCACGGTTTGATCTGTACGTGGCGGCCGGCCGCATGAGCCCTGCGCAGGCCCGCTGCACCGCTGCACTTGCATCATAAGACTGCTGTAGCTTCTAAACCCTAAACCCTAAACCCTCAACCCTAATTAGCTTAACTTTAACTGCGAAGCTACGCTATTTCCTGGAAGTCCCGGACACTGATTAAACCCTGAAGCCTGCACCGTAAAACGAAAACCCTATATACCCCTCAACCCGGGAAGGCGTCTGGAGTACCCTTAGGTTTCCTGAAACCGAATAGGTATGACCCTTAATGCAGATCCCTGGTTAATCAACCCCTCTGGCTTACAAGGGATTTAGGGTTTAGGGCTTGGGATTTTGATCCTACTATTGTTGTTGCCCTAAACACTAAACCCCAAAAACTCCAAACCCTAAAGGCCCTAAACACCCTAAACCCTAAACCTCTGCTGCTCAAGAGAGAGGGAGCGCCAAGATTAGGCACTCGTACTTTTCAAGGGCATCGTCTTGAGGTCACAACCACTTGGGTAGTTCTCGAAATTAGGCCCCTTTTAGGATCCTTTTCATAAGGGTATGTGAGGCCCTATAACATGGAACCCTAAACCCTAAACCCAAGCTCCTGTCCCCTGCCTCAACCAGCATGGTATTCCGGAACCCTTATCAGGCGAAGGAAAAGAGGTGATAAAAAAAAACCCTAAACCCAAAGCCATGAATCCTCTGTCTCACCGATCCTTCAGAACAGGATGTCCAGGTCTCCAGTGGAGCGATTGGTAGAAGAGGCAAGCAGCAGGACGCGATGAGAGTGGAGGCTTAATTTTTGGAGCCTTAAAAACTACCTATACTATTGTGGAGGCTCCTTCTTATAACTCTATAGTTGTGTAGACCCCAAAACCCTAGTCTACTCATTAAGGCCCCTATATTTGGGCTAGGGGGGTTGAGGTCTGAAGGCTTGAGGGTTTAGGGCCCGCTGTTCGGACTTGCTGGTTCAGGTCTAGGACATGTTCAGATGGGTAGTTACCAGTGTAGGAGCCTTATAGAAGGTCTCCTGTAGTTTCCTTGAATGAGGGGAACAGCTATGACCATTGTTTTCATGATTCGCTCTACTGTGAATGAAGGCGTAAAGTTTAGGGTTTAGGGTTTAGGGTAAATACTAACAGAAAGAGTTTAGGGTTTAGGGTAAAGACTAACAGCAAGAACGGCAGTAATCAATGTACATGATAGTGAACCACGACGACTGGGGTTGGCGTCAAGATGTGGGTAGTTCATGGTAGTTCTCTAAATTAGGGTCCTCTTTAGGGTCCTCTTTGTAAGAGTGCCGTATTACATTGGGGTCTGAAAAAGGGACCCTAAATTTAGAGAGCTACCCAATATGCAGGTTCATGGTTCAGTTCTGGTGTAGAGCTCAGGGCTTGAAACTTGTGAACGAGGAGACTGAACAGTGTTTCGTTTTCCGGTGGGACCCTTCTCTATGGTGTCCTCATTTTTGATTGTTTGCTCAATATTCATGTTCAGTCTTCGATTGTTTAAACTTGCGCAGCACAAAGCCCTGAACCCCAAACCCTGAACCCCAATGCAACCCTGAACCCCACACCCTAAACCCTAATTCGAGGCGCCTGTCTCGTGCTTTCATGCCACCTGCGCTTCGTAGCCTTACCCAAGCCCTGATCTCGATATCCAGGCGCCTAGATCTGGAACCCCTACACCCTCAACCCAAACCCTAAACTAACCCTGTAGGCCCTAAACCGTTAACCTTCAGCCCTAAGCCCTAACATTACCCTCATACTTCCTTAGATGCAGATGCAGGAGCGCTCCTGTAAAGTTCTACGCCAGCTCTCGATGCCCTTACGCCGGTGTCCGAGGGAGTAGAGTGAGTAGAGAGAACGCCCCTGCTTGTTCGTCTAGAGTTTAGGCATAATATGCACTTTACGGCGGTTTCGGGCTTGGGGTTCATGGCAGTTTGGGTTTTTGGAGTTGTGAGACTTTGGTGTTTTGGTTGATAAAGGTTTGATCAAGGGTTTACGGTTGAGGGGTTTAGGTCTTTGTGACGCTTTGTGCTAGTGAAGCTCATAACCGCACTTCACGGCCGCACCGCATGTACTTTACTGTCATTGCCACCACAACCTTTCCCGTTTCAAGTTAGCCTACCCTAAACCCTAAACCCCAAACCCGTCAGCCCCTAAATGCCCGCACTTAGCTGCAAGATCCGCAATCCCCAACACAGTCCTCACCCCTTCTCCAAACGCTAAACGCCAGTTATATCTCAATACCTAAATATATTGAATGTCTCTGTATATGTACGTGTATATATATATATATATGCAATATATGCTAGCTATATATCTATGTGTAAGTTTCTGTGTCGATGAATGCGCGTGTTATATACATATAGACGTTAGATTAGATTAGACTAGATTGGTTTGGATTAGATCAGGTTGGAAGGAAGCGAGGGGAGAGAGAGAGAGAGAGAGAGAGACCAGGGTACCTCCAAAAGGCCCGTTTGCCCTAAACCCTCAACCCAATGGTCTCTGTCAAATTTCTCCTTAACCCTAAACCTCAGACTCTCCAAAGCCTGGGTCCTCAACCCTAAAGTCTACACACGGTTTAGGGTTTTGGGTGTAGGGTTTAGGGTTTAGGGATAAAGCAGACCTTGCCACCCTAAAGCCAAAGCTTTCAAGGAGTGACTTACCCCACCCCTCTCCCCAAATACCAACACTCCAAAACAGTATCACCACTGTGGAGAAAAAGGGGCGAAGAGGGCCGGAAGATTGAGACCAAAAGCCCCTACGAGCTCAGGCGCAGAGAGTTTGGATAGGGCTCGAAGAGAAGGCTGTCGACTACCAATGGGCCCGCCCAGCTGGTTTCTCCAAGGGATCGATAAGGGCTACCGGAAAAGTTAATAGGGGGGGCGTGTATAATTACCAATACGATATACCCCAAAAGCTTGTTCTAAAAAAGAGGTTTCAACATTGGGGGCAACCACAGAGGTTGCTACAGGGGTTACTGTCAGTCAGGAGAACTATAAGGACGACTCAGAGGGCTGATTAGAAGGCTTACTATAGGGGTTCGGTGGGGACTGTTAGAGTTGGATAAGAGTTTTCTGATAGGTTTAGAAGATCCTTCGGTTCCACGGGTTTTTTTTCTGGCTTGCGGAGAGATTTAAAGTCGATTCCGGATCTCTACTCTAGGGATTGAGGGTACGCCCTGAAAGAGTATCCTCTTTGCGGAGAACGGTGTGGACGATAAGAGGTACAGTACGTGGTCAGGAACGAAGATGCTCCTGGCGACACTTCAACATCCCAGCGGTATCTGCATCCGCTGCAACCAGAAACGCCAGTAATGTAGGGCCTAAATAATTACCAATACTATTTTAGGGGCTCATTATTATAATTCTTATATGATGGGCCCCCAAATTATTAAGGCCCCTATACTAGTATATAGAACGCCCTGACCGTTAGACCCACACCCCGTGCCCTCAACCCCGGTTCCCAAGCCTTTAGAATTGGAAGTTTGTAAGTAGACTTCAAGCAGGTACAACAAGGTGTTAATTTGGGTGCGTTTTACTTCTCCCCTTGATGCAAAGGGTGCGTCAAAGCCTCGCGAAAGGTAACTCTGCCCCACACCTATGCGGATTCACGTCGCAAGAGCAGACGGGACACTGGTGATCAGCCCTAAAATCCCGACCCGAAGCGAGCATTTACAAATGTTAGGGTTTAGGGTTTAGGGTTCAAGTACACGTCGTCGGCGTCGGTATCGATATAGTACAATGACAATGCCGCAATTTCCGCCTACCCTACTCCATTATCGACACCGAGACCTTTTTAGTTGTGGATGCGGAGCCCTACGCCCTTTGACCGAACCCGACGATGAAGCAGGGTTTTGCATTTTGAGATTCGGATTTAGGTTCAGGGCCCAGGGTGCAAAACTTTGGGCATATGAGGCAATCTCAGGATGTACATTTGAGGATTTTGGGTCGAACGGTTGGGGTTCATGGATTTGTGAATATGCTGTGCCGCATAAGGGATCCCGATTTTCACCCTCACCGGCCAGGTGGAGATTGACTTGTGCCCCACCCTGGCTGGCGATGGCAATCGTGCAATGATGATTGTGTAACCCTAAACCCTAAAACCCTAAGCCCTAAATCCTATACCCTAAACTGGCCCTAAACCCTCGGTGTTGAAGGTTCAGGGCTGAGGCGCAGTTTGGGCAGGCATAGGGTTTAGGGCTTGCGGTTTAAGTTGGTCCTAGTTTTTCTTGGCAGCGGTTCCACTCCGCAGCTGCAGTTTGCAGAGCTTTCGGTGTAGGATAATGCAAGGTGTATGTGTGCTACAGCTATAAGGTGTGCTCTATTGGCGTCCACTTGACGAGACAACACTGCCATACTGTAGCATGCGATAGACTTCTTCAACTGTGCGGCTTGAGGGTGTGCTGAGACTGCGAGAGCCCAACCCCAGAAATATAAGATGCCTTGCAGCTTGCACCGGTCCTTCCCTGACCTGAACTTTCAACCAGAAAGAAGACATACATCCCACATCCTGACATGGGCAGTTCTCTAAAATAGGGTCCCCTTCTCCAGTCCCCAATATAGTACGGCACTCTTATAATAAGGACATTCAAAGGGACACCCTAAACCCGAAACCCTAAACCTTAAACCAAAAACCCTAAACCCTAAACCCTAAACCCACATCCCATCAGTCTAAGTTTGCTTCCAGCCCTGCGCTCCAAAGGTCCGCGCAGGACATGCTCCTGCAAGAGCCTGATGAGTAATATAGGGGCCTTCTAATGATTAAAATACTAATTTGGGGGGCCTTATGATTAAAATATTATTTTTTTTGGGGGGGCCTTATAATGCTTAACATATTAATTTGGGGGGCCTTATAATGATGAGAATATTATTTTGGGGGGTTCCTTATTATAGTTGTAGTCTCATGTATAATGATTAGAATACTATTTTGTGGGGGTCCTTATCATAGTTAGAGTCTCATGTCCCGCGAAACCCTATTCTAAATATGAAAGCCCCTATGGTAGTGTCCTGCTTGCGGTGTACTTAGACTTGGAGCACAGTGCCGGCCAAAGCTGACTATTAAATTCTGCAGCCCCCGAAAATAGAAATATTGGTAACTCTAAACCCTAAGCCCTAAACCCTAAACCCTAAACCCTAAACCCTGTAGGCCCCTACATTAAGCCCCAAGCCCCTCGGAGAGGTATCGGAGCGCATCGACGGGAAGCCGGGGTCGTTGGCTGATGCCTCTGGAGGACGAAAGCTAGCAATATGGGAGCTTCCGAAAATAAGGGGTACCTTTTTGAGGTCCTGATAAGAAGGATCCTACTATTGAGGGTACTATATTAGGGTCCCCTATTTTCTGAAACCCCCATATGCACAATAATAGGGGTCTTAATTGTAAGTTTTGGGTTTAGAGAAGGTTTATGGAAGTTTAGGGTTTAGGGAAGTCTAGGGTTTAGGGAAGTCTAGGGTTTAGGGTCCAACTGGGTAGTTCTCGAAAATTTAGGGCCTTTTTCATGGCCCAAATTGGTACGGCACCCTTTCAAAAAGGACCCTAACAGAGACCCTAGCTTAGAGAACTACCCATAAAGGGGTATTTATACTTACATAAGGCTTTTTGCGGTGTTTATGGTGTCCGGTTTAGGGTGCGCCCCTAGACCCAACCCGGACTCCATAAACCCGAAGCATTAGCAAAAGAAGATTCGCGATGTCCTTTAGAAGCCGAGCTGTGGAAAGTTTGAGAAGTAGGAACTCCGAAAGTCGTTTTGTTTTGTTTTTTTAGCTGGCTTCCCTTTCCTCAGCACATTTGGGATTTGGGCTTCGAAGAGAGGTTCAAAGTTCGAGTGAAGCAGGGTCTGCGTCCTCAGGCCCCCGAACTCCACTTGTCCAGCTTTCATTTGGTGCCCTCACGTAATGTAGGGGCCTTAATAATATCAATAATTTGAATAGGGTTTTGGGGGTTCCTCCTTATTATAGTCTAGTATACCCCAAACCCTGTTCTAATCGTTAGCGCCCCTATGTTGCTCAAGGTTGGGGTTTCCTCAACCCTAAACCCCGAACCCGCATAAACCCTAAACCCTAAGCTCCGCCAAAGCATCTAAGCCAGGCAGGGGTTGAACTTACTGCTCCGATTTCCTGGGAGAAAAGTCCCATTGCAGAGCCAACTTAAGGCCAACCATATGTCCTTAACATAGATTATGGGCGTACCTTCATAATTATCTGCAGAAGCTCACTGGCGGAATTGAAGCTGGCGAGTTGTGGCTGTTACTCCGTCGACATCACTATCCTAAACCCTAAACCCTAAACTCCCAAACCCTACACCCTAAACCCTTAAACCCCAAAAGGGCCCTCAAAAAAAAAAAAAGCCTTAAACCCCTAACTTGATCCCAGAGTCTTGAGCACCCCCATCTGACCCTAGAGAACCCTCGAGCACCTTTGGGTTTAGAGTTTTTAAGGTTGGGGATCCTACTATAGGAGCCTAAATAGTTACTACTACTGTTTTGGGGGTTCCTTATACCAAAGCAAGTATAATGAGCCCCAAAACCCTATTCTATTCTAATTGTGTTCCTTATACTAAAACAAGTATAATGAGCCCCAAAACCCTATTCTATTCTAATCGTTAAGGCCCCTCTATTCCACATCCAGAAGAGTCAGACCTCTCGGATTTCGGATGGCTTTGCGCCTTCAGTGCCCGCCCGCAGCTTGCCGTTCTGCTCGAGTCCTGCCTTAAGCTCAAACGGTTTAGGGTTTAGGGGTTTAGGGGTTTAGGGTTTAGGGTTTAGGGTTTAGGGTTTAGGCACTGGCACTGAGGGTTTTAAGACCCTCAAGGCGTGAACGATAGGTGCGCAATGCCTGAATCCCAAGAACACCCAGAGCCCTAAACTAGGCCCCGGAATGAGCTCGTGGTAGACAGTACCAGATCCCCGGCGCGCCTCAAGGCAATATAGGGGCCTACATAATTACCTATAGTATATAGGGGCTTCCTTTTTTTACTATAGTATAATGGACCCCAAAACCTTATTCTAAGTATAAAGGCCCCTACATTTTAGTCAGGCACACAGAGACTTGTGTTCTTCACTACACCGTACCACCAAAAGCCAGAGTCTAACATCGGAACCCCGTAGGTTATCCCTCAAAGGGAAGCTTATCCCTTAGTTGAATGCAGCAACCCCGATGCCCGAAACCTAACGCCCCCCTCCCCAACACCTAGGGTCTTGGGGACAAGGGGTCATCGATGCCCAGTCGCAGCCAAGATAGCAGACGTAGTCGCGCACGTTGGACGTTTATACAGAAGCCTCGTGTAGAACTCGTAAATAGCCATCAGGAAGAGCTCTTGCAGAACCCTTATCTGTAACCTTAAACCCGAAGCCCTGAACCCTAAACCCTAACCCCCGACATGGCAAAGCAGGGTGCCAAGGCGAAGCGTCAGAAGCCAGGATCGATCATCAAAGTCCTTCGGGGCGGAAAGTGCTTTCACATTCGGCTGCCACCGCGCTTCTCACTGGGTGCGGCTTGGATCAGACGGCTCTAACATAGAAGCCTAAATAAGTACCTACATTATTCCTTAGGGCTCCTTATCATAATTTATGAAGGCACATTACAGGGTTCGGGTGTAGGGTTCACAGGAGGTCCTTGATTCATGGTTGTGGATACTAAGCTGCTAAGTAGGTGGCTTCGAATCGCTTTTGTGTATAAGGACGGTCCCTGGCAAGTGTAACGCTTTTTTCCCGGCATCAGGCACTTCGTAAGCAAAATGAGAAGCTCAACACGTGGCGCCTTGATAACTTGCAACTTATAACCAGCGAAAGTAAAGCTGTTTTCGGAGCCCTTAACGAAACCTAAGCAAGGCTGCTGTGTGCTCCTATGGCTTCGCAATGCTGGCCCCGAACAGCTGGCAGCCAAATCCCGTATCGGGAGCCCGCTCTCATTGCCACGGCATCGGCATTGGGATGCGTTTTCATTTTGGGTTCTTGGGCCAACCACAAAACCCAAACGCAAAAAACTTAAAACTTGTGGCAGTGAGGTACGTATGCCTGGCTTGAGGGCTTTGGTGGAGTATTTCCAAAGACTCCAACATGCCATAAGTCGGGATCCCACATATTAAAGGCCCTGCTTACATAATAAGCCGCCTGGTGAGTCTTTACTGTTGCTCAGCTACTTGGTTTCGGAGCTTCTAAACCCTAAACCCTAAAACCTAAACCCTAAGACACCCAGGTAAGGGAGTGCTGCAGAGGCCTCTTCAGCTGCAGAGCGGCGGCGCGGTGCGAGCTACCATTCGGCAAAGCTCCGCGCGCGTTCTCGCAGTAGCCGCCTCGAGGAAACTGTCTTCGGCCGATGTGGCAGCTCTTCACCGGCAGGTTCTTAGACCCGAAGAATACAGAAGTTATAACTATACGTAACTATTGAACTTTCTTTGGATACATGAACTTTAAGCAAAAACCCTGGTAAGTCTAGCGCTCTGCATGTTACACAGGTCTCAAAGGGTTCAGGGCTTTGGAGACAACGTACCTGGTGCCAAAAGCCAAACCCAGATGCCTAAGACCCCTGAACCCTAGACCGAAGACTCAAAACCCAAACACACCTAAACCCTATAAACCCTAAGCCCTGGACCCTAAATCCTAAATCCTAAACCCTATCACCCTAAACCCTACAAACAAAAAAGGAGCCCTAAACCCTAAACCCTAATCTGAAGCTCCGAAGTACTAAACCTTTCAGGTGCTGAGGATGCTACGACTGGGCACTGCCGACGATGCCGTGGCCAGCGCCTTCGCAGAAGGGAGTCCAGATCTGTCCCACCATGCACCGGTGGCTTGGCTGTTTAGGGTTTAGGGTTTAGGGTTTAGGGCTATATACAGGCTGTTGGGCGCATTGAAGGTTTCCCACGGTGCTTCCGAATCCATTTGTGGCTATCTATGACATGTCAAGTAGTCGTTGACTCCGACGCTTCTTGCATTGCAGCCTTCCGAGCCCTCATAGCCGACCGAAAACTACGCCCCCAACCGGAGAGACCCCTTTACCCTAAACCTTAAAGCCCTAAAGCCCTAAGCCCTAAACCCTAAAACTGTAAGCCCTAAACCCTAAAACTGTAAGCCCTAAACCCTAAAACTGTAAGCCCTAAACCCTAAAGCCCTAAACCCTAAAACTGTAAGCCCCAGAGCCCTAAAGCCCTAAGCCCTAAAACTATAAAACTGTAAGCCCTAAACCCTAAAACTGTAAGCCCTAAACCCTAAAACTGTAAGCCCTAAACCCTAAAACTGTAAGCCCCAAAGCCCTAAAGCCCTAAAGCCCTAAGCCCTAAACCCTAAAGCCCCAAAGCCCTAAGCCCTAAGCCCTAAAACTGTAAGCCTCCCAAAAAAAACGCCCCTCCTCGGCTCCGAGGTGGGTCGACTGTTCCGGTCCCCCACGGTCTTTGAGGATCTGGTGCGAGTCTCAACGTTTAGGGTTTAGGGTTTAGGGTTTAGGGTTTAGGGTTTAGGGTCCCTAAACCCTAAACCCTAAACCCTAAACCCCTGGGTGGAGGGTCGGAAACCCCAAACTGCTGGGAGTTTTTAGGGGAACCCTCACAAGAGCCGTGCCGTTGTAGGAACCCTGAAACCCATGTAGGTTCGGCTAACCGTTACAATGCTTTCCTGAAAGCGCCTAAGGTGAGTTGATTGATGTTGCGATGGTTTGGTCACCAAGGAGAGTGTTCGGAAGGTTGTTGAGCTGTTTCAGGGGGTTTGGTGATTTCCGTGCGGGTTTACACTCAGACGCCTCCCGCCCAAATGCAGGGACATTGAGAACCCTGGACCTAGACTAGACCCTTAGCAGTCTTGTACGAGTTCCGGGTGGGTTTAAGATTTTCTGATTTAGGGTGAGCTGGGTACTACCAGGTATCAGTAAGGCACTCAGAAGCGCTCAGTTTGTCAATGTGCTTGTCCAGGTGAAGACTTTCACTCTGTGCAACTGCGGCTGGACGAGGACAGGCATGGGATGCATTGGCTAAGAAGCTTCAGTAATTTAGAGGCCCTATTAGGGTTTAGGTCATGGCCTAAAGTTCAAGCTTTAGGGCAGTTATGGGTCCGGGGTTTACCGTTTGTTCTTTAGCTTACACTTTTCGTGATTTAGGGGCTTGCGTGGTTTTGCAGTTAGCATGGATGTATTTGCAACATCTTGCAACCGACTCGCTGGCGGTACCGTGCATGCATGTCGTAGCTAGCGTCCTGTCAGAGTACTGAGGCTTTCCAGAGAGAGAGACTCCCATATTCCGACACTGCGGAATACTCAGTAATTAATGTGACCCTTTCTAAAACTCAGCGGGCTCTGGCAAGGACTATTTCAATGAATGAAAAGCTTTGCCAGCATTTTGGCGGCCCGCTGGGCGCTTTTCCGTCCGCGGCGGTGCTGGCCAAGGTGACACCAAAAAGGTTTCTGGGCTTAAGTCCCTGTGGCTCAACGTAGGGGCTTAAATGATTACCAATATTATTTTGGGGGGGGTGGAATATAGTGCATGAGTTACTCTGCAGGGCTGACTGGCGGTTGCATTTTAGTGTTGACGGTAACATACGGTAACCCTAGGTTGCAATCCGAAGCCTCGAAGTATGACTATTCAGCTCCACTCCCCATTGTGGCGCAAGCCGCAGGACATGCCTGAATTGAAATCTTATGCCTCCAGGACCCTGTGAGCACCTGTGGGCCCTAAATCCCCTAAGCCCTAAACCCCAATCCCTAAACCCCGAGTCCAAAAGCCCACATCCCGAAAGGTCTCTGGCCGAATCACCGAAACATAACTATAGAAGGCCATGAAGACCCTAGCGAGCGGGGATCATCTTGACTCCCAAACCAAAGAAACTCAACCCTAAACCCTAAACCCTATACCCAACAATTATTAGAGTCTGTTATCAACCCCTAAACCCTAGACCCCTAAACCCTAAACCCAACAAATTATGAGAGTCTGTTATAAACCCCCTAAACCCTAAACCCAACAAATTATGAGAGTCTGTTATAAACCCCTAAACCCTAAACCCAACACATTATGAGAGTCTGTTATAAACCCCCAAACCCTAAACCCCTACAGTAAACCCTAAACCCAACAAGTTATTAGAGTCTGTTATAAACCCCTAAACCCTAAACCCTAAAGTTTAGAGCCTAAACCCAACAAATTATGAGAGTCTGTTATAAACCCCTAAACCCTAAACCCCTAAACACTAAATTTAGGGTTTAGGGGTTTAGGGTTTATAAACCCAACAAAGTAAGAGAGTCCCAGGCTACAAATTGTGAGAGTCCAAGGCTCAAGAAGCTTTGTGGAGTTGGCTACCGCGCTGAGCGGATCCTCAGGCTCGCGCGGGCCGAGAGGGCCGGCAGCTTAGACCCTTTGAGCGACCCAAAGCTCGCGGAAGAGGACGGGCTTTGGGGGTTTTAGGGTTTAGGGTTTAGGGTTTTAGGGTTTAGGGTTTAGGGTTTAGGGTTTTAGGGTTTCGGGCTTTGGGGGTTGAAGTAGTATAGGGGCCTCAATAATTACCTATATTATTTTGGGGTCTCCTTTTTTTCAAAAAATTATACTATAAAGGAACCCCACAACCTTATTCTAATTATTAGGGCGCCTATATTAGGGTGTGGGGCAGTGTAGGACTTGGTTTGTAGTGTGTAGGATTTAGGGTTGTTTGGGGGTTGGGGTAGGGTTTGGGG